>JASSUY010012850.1:0-15514 GCA_032466535.1 Forpus xanthops | reverse complement strand
GAATGGGTTGCCCAGGGAAGTTGTGAATGCTCCATCACTGGCGGTGTTCAAGGCTGGGTTGGACAGAGCCTTGGGTGCCATGGTTTAGTGGGAGGTGACCCTGCCCATGGCAGGGGGGTTGGAACTGGATGATGTTAAGGTCCTTTCCAACCGTAACTATTCTATGATTCTATAATATAGTATAGAAATACAGTAAATATAGTAAAGAAAAAAAAAACAGAAACTTAATCAGATGCAGCCACACACCAACATGTTCTTGTTGCAAATAGGTACTTAAGATTTGTACCCAGATCTAGGTATTTTAAGGACTCTCTATAAGGGTAATGGTGAAATGTACAGAAACCACATGAGTAAGCTTCCAGCATGGGCTGCCCAGTACTTTTGTTATGAAATTTATCTAAAGAGCCACCATTTGATACTACCGTAATCCATCTTTACTCTTTTTAATTTATCTTTACTATCTTTAATCTAATCTATATTCCCTTTAAAATATGCTCAATTGGAACCTTTCAAGCCCAAACACAAACTTCCTCATGGAAAGGTTCCGTATGCTTTTGGCCCAAATGAGAATCCAAGAACTGGGCTCCTGGCACTACATGTCCTGAGTAACCTATTGCCATTTACCTCATTTTCCTCCTTCTCATCTCTTTGCACATAGGGACTTCTATACGGTAGCAGCGTGTCTTCCCACCACGCAGGGTCCACACGGCTCTTCCTTGTTGCTGTCATCCACACTGGGTCATACCTTTGTGTCACATCCCTGACGCTCCCATCATTGTCAAATCCCAGGATGTAGGAAAGTGGTTTTGTGGCATATGTGAAGCACAGCTGGGGCTGGCCAACATTGCCATGAACACAGTCTACACACACCCACTTGTCCTCAGGCTCAAGGAAAACCTCCAGCCACTGGTCCGTGCCTGTTGCTTTCCTTACCTCCTGCCCATCATCCTCATCACTAGAAATTATTTTGCCCCTTTTTCTCGGTGCAGGAGCCAGGGCTGGAGCTGTACTTTTTGCTGGCTCAGCTCCAGATGAATTCTGAGATATCCTCAATTGTGAAGTCTCAGCTTTGGGGCTTTTTATAGCTGTTACCTTTGACTTCTGGGAGCCCACTGAGCTCCTCCGCCTTTTAGAGACAGTTTCAAAATCCTCATCAGAGACACCACTCTCCTCCTCTGACACCTCAAAGTCCGACACACTGCCCTCATCACTGCTACTCTCCTCTTTGTAACACACTTTGGAAGCCACTCGTCTCCGCCGATTGTTCTTGGGCCTGATTGGAACATCTTTTTCCACTAAACTGCTCTCCCCATTACCAGGTTCCCTCTGTTCACGGCTGCCTGCAGTCAGCTGTGACTTGCGTGGCCTTTTGGGCTGAGCAGTTTGGGGTTTCTCTGGTTCCTTGTTGTCTTCTTCACCCTCTGAGGATTTCTCTTCCTGTTTGACTTTCTTACAGGGGCATTTTTTTGCTGCAGCTTTGGGTGTTACAGCAGAGCTCTTCTGCCCCTCAGAGGTACCGACAGACTGCTTCATGAATGAGCTTTTCCCCTGCAAGGAACAGGCAAAGTCACTTTTATCACTTTCTTATGGTTAAGATGTGAAAATACAGACTGAAATCAGCACAAAGTGTGTGCACACCAAGGGTGGCAGCCATGGTCAGTATGCATGTCTCAGGGACTTGAAAACTTCAGGCAAATGGCTGAAGACAGCAGCGAGTGTTTGCTGTCTAAGTTTCAAAGACATTTAAAGCCACTGAAGCATAAGAAGTCTTTGCTGAAACACACAAAATGGGTGGGTTTTTAAGGAGAAACCTAAAAGTTCATGGTTTGTGTGCTCTGCACTAGAGACAGACCATGGTCACCCCCGGTTCATGCAGCGATTCACTTGAGGCTGCCACAGCCAGAAAGTTCTTCCAATCCTACTCTCTAAACCCGTGGCCTATTCCCTATTCCACACACCCGACACAAACTACCTTTGCTTTTGCCTCCTTGAGAGGAACAGGCTGAAGGGACAGCACAAGGCGACACAGCAGCTGTAGTGCTCGCAGAATGATTAAAAATATCTGCACAAGAGAAAACAGAACATGTTTTAAACCTTTTTCAAGGTGTATTAATAAACACCACCCCCCCCCCCAGAAACTCCTTTACAGTCTGGGTTCTGTCACAAATCGCTTTCATTCCTACCTCTTACCCTGTGCTGTGTACACTGACATGATGTGTAGGCAGCCCAGTTGCTACTGACTTACAGCATTGCACTCTCTTACTTATGTCACTGCTGTGGCAGGGATATTGCTATTAACTCAGGAACAAACTCTTAAAGAGGGTAAATCACGCATCCTGCTGGATGTCAAATCCAAGTCTCCCAAATCCAGTTGGGCACAGTTCCAATTGAATACTTTAAATCACAGGACGACTCCAGATAAAAATACAACAAAAAGCCAAGGATCACCTAAATCACCAATCTGTTTTCCCCAAATCCATTCCTCAAATCCCACTTTGTGTCTTCCCTGACAGCACTCATCAAGCATCCAAGCTCAGCAACCGCTGCCTGGTCACTTACATGCACCAACTCTTCTTCATCCCGTGCAGCATAGATGGCAAAGCGTCTCTCCAAGGTTGCCTGAAGGGACTCTCCTTTTTCAGTGGAAAGCTCCTCATTGATAGTGAAGGTTCCAACAAACCTGAAATAAGGGACACCTAATTATTGTCTAGTGTTTGTGACTCTTCTTCAACTTCAGTTTATCCTTTTCTTCCCTTGTCCTTAACATCACAAAAATCACTGAACATTAGGAACTACATGTACCCCTTTCCCTGAAGCCTGGCCCTACATTTTGTGTGAGAGTACAAGAGAGAGGTTTACCACATCACCAAGTTGGAAAGGTAGTGAAGGTCCACTTGGCCTGCAGGCACTTTAGTGAAGCGGGTGGGGATGATGGACAGGCCAATGGCATGAAGCTCTGGCTGGCTGCAGATCCTGTTTCTGTAGAAACCATTTGCTAATAAACATAGGAGGTGAACCTGAGAGAAAAAAAAAGTTCCTAAAGTGAGTTCATAAAAGGTTTTCTTTGCATGGTAAAAGTAAGGAAGGCTTTACTGCCCCTTTTAACAGACACAGCCAACAATGAAGCCTCCCAGCCACACACAGGATGGACACAGGCTGCCTTCAGATCACCATCAGAGAACAGTAAAGCTTTGAAGTCCCTATTTATGTCTCCAGCTCTACAGGACTGACAGTTTAACACCAACAGAATGAGCAGATACATGCTCAGTGGAGAAATACATACCGCACTCCCACCTGCTTTGAGTTAGCTTTATAATGCAGTCACTGGTGTTTCTAACTTACAGTTTAGAAGTCTAATGAGCAGAGAGGACTGCAGGCCTCACATTATTTCATCAAAATTAGTTTCTTCTTCATTACAAATTATTTCAGACATCTTTATGCTCATATTTTTCTCAGCCAGGGTTCTCTGTGACCAGTACCTTATGTGTGTCCTCACGAACCTCCTTGCTGAAGCGCTTCATCATTCTCCGAAGATAGATCTCAAACTCAGCTTTCCTCTTTTCCCTGCAGCAGACCACAAAAGAGATGGAGGTTGCAGGTTTTCTATGGACCTGCCTTCCTAGATTCCTGAACTGAATCTTCACAAAGAGAACCCATCCCAGAGAATCTTCTGTGCACACTTAATAGAAGTTCAGTTACTGGCTATGTGAATGCAGGATGCATGTGACTAATAAACTGTGAACTCCATGTACTTAACTACGAAGAGATCTGGCATATCCAGATGGCCTAAATTCTACCAGTTAGTTTTGGAGAGGTCAATACTAAAGGTTTAATTCCTTGGGGTAATGCTCCAGATGCTGAGGGCTTTCATTTGACCATCTATTCACACCTCAGTAAAACAGTGCCATTCACCCACATTCTCCTTGAAGAGAGCTACTGCTGTCCTGCTTTGGGAATGTAGATATTAAAACACACTTGATTTTCAAGGAAGCTGAAACGCCTCCATTCCCACCAACTGCCACTGAAGATTTCTGGCACTGTCAGAAATCCATGACCTTGCATCATTCCAGCTCAACACTGTCTGCACAAAGTGGGGATGTCCACCCAGAACACAGCAAGCCAGTGACAGTCAAGAGTTAGCATATTGTTAACTACATCCTTTAATCGCTCTCCACTGTCTTCCCTGTTCTTACCTCCTCTCTCTTTTCTTCAGCAGCTCTGGGGTTTCAATCTCTATCTCAACAGAGTTGCTTGGCAGCACTGGAAGGACACCCGCTTCTAAGTTATCTGTGGCAGGTTCCTGGAGTTCTGCAGACATAAAGCTCAGTTGGTTTCATGTCCTCTCTACTAGGATGTCAGAGTTTTGCATCTTCAAACTGACTCATTCTTAGCTTTCACAAGACACATAAAAAGCTGAGAAAATACCTTGTGAATGGTAGCATAAGTTTAACAGAAGCCAACAAACTCAAGGCACTACCTTGTCTGGCTTTCTTCTACTCTGGAACCATTCTAAAAGCATTGTGAGATACGAGCTTTTAAAGATACAGATAAGCACATGGAACATACTTTAGCTATACAGAGTGTGTATGTTTACCTGAGTCCAAATGCAAAACAGTTCCAAAACCAACTTACACAAACAGAAGTGTATAACAACATTAACTCCTTAAAATGAATAAATGTGTAATTGTTACCTTCCACGTCTTCCCATTCATCTTCACTTTCATCATCATCATCATCTTCATCAGTATTGTCTTCATCCATCTCTTTTTTAACAGGCAATTCTCTCTTCAGCTTTATCTCCTCTGGAGGGGGCTTCAGTGAGTCACTGTTGAAGTTATCATAAAGGCTTAAGATCAGGAAATGGAGGTGCTTGTTTACTTGAGAAGACCAGGGAAATAGGGAAATGAATTAAGCACGACCTCTGCATCAGTATCTGTCAGATCCTCAACTCCGTGACTGTCAGATAACCAACAGGGTACCTGACAATTAAACACAGCTATGTTCTCTCTAAGACCCTGCTGATATTTTACTTGGATTCAAAAAATCACTAAAGAATATGTTTAAAGATTTCCACTTATTGCTTTAACCCCAAATCCTACACCATTAATTCACGCTGGATTCCATAATGCCTCCCCTAGTCCCATGTTAGGACCATATCAAATGCAGTGAAACTTTGTATTTAAAGCATTACATTTGAAAAGGCTCCCACATTTGAGTAAGACAGTACTTCTCTTGAGCTGTGTGAAACAAGTGGGACTGACAGACTAAAATAACCTGCTCACATGCACATATGCAGCACCAGGCTCTAAGCAAGTAACATGAAGAGAAAGCTCCTTTAGATGTGAATGCTACGCAAACTTGCACTTGCCTGCACGTTTCCTCTTTGTTCTGATTCTCTTTATTTCTAGAGGTCTTTTTATCGTCTTTTTCCAGTGGTTTTGCCCCTTTTTGTCTCAAAGAGTTATTTGTTGAGTCGGAAACCCCAGTATCACAATTTTCTTTCTTGTTCTTAGCTGGAGCTTTTGAGTTGTTCTTCTTTATATTGGGCTTTTTCTCTTCAAAATCATCTGCATGGGGGAGAAGAAAGGAAGGTTGTGTTAAAGGATGAAGTTTCATCTGCATGGCAATTGGAAACAAAACCTCCATAAGCTTCATTAGAGAAGAAAGGGAGCACTCTCCAGGATGAGCCCGTCACTGATCCTGTATAAAGAGGTAAGAATTAAACAACAAGATCTGTTTAAGGTACATAACTCATAATAAGGTAATGCACAAGAATCATAGAATTCCAGACTGGTTTGGGTTGGAAGGGACCTTAAAGCTCACCCAGTTCCAGCTCCTGCCATGGGCAAGGACACCTTCCATAGAGCAGCTTGCTCCACGCCCCTGTGTCCAACCTGCCCTAGAGCACTGCCAGGGACGGGGCACCATCCGATAAGGATTCCTATAGCCCTCCCTTTCACACACGGATTTACCCCTATTTCTGGGTACCAATCAGGTGACCGCAGGACCCCACTCCTGCAGCCTCAGGGAACGGCCCTTCCCCTGTGCTGACACCCGCAGCTCCCTGACGCTCCGCACCACCCGAGGCCCGGAGGACACCATGCCCCGGCTATGGCGCCGCGCCCGGCCCGGCCCGGCCCTCCTCCCGCACTCACCGTCCTCCTCTTCCTCCGGATCACCCCGCGGTCCCCGCAGCCCCATGGACCGCCTCTTGCTGGTGGCAGCCGCCGGCCGGGACGATGCTTTACGCTTCCGACCCATGGCGGTCCCACTCACTGCGGCCCCACAGCGGTGCCACCGCCCCCCGACCCCGGCGTGAGGGGAAGGGGAAGGGCCATAAAGTCTCGCGAGAGAGCGCGAGAGGCGGTTTGAAAGATGGCGGATGAGGTGGACCCGGTAAGCGTGTCTTTGCTTCCCTCCGTGCTCCCGGCGCTTCCCGGCTGCTCTCCGCGGGCGTGGGGAGGCCTCGGAGGTTGTGGGGTGGAAGGTGGAGGGAGCCGGGGTTGTGGGGTGGAAGGTGGAGGGAGCCGGGGTTGTGGGGTGGAAGGTGGAGGGAGCCGGGGGTACCTCCTGCGGGAGGCCCCAGCTTGGGCCGCCTTTGTGAGGCGCAGCCCCTTGGGGCAGCGTTTTCGGTGTGAAGTGAGCTTGGATCGGGGTTCCGGTCCTTGTGCTGCCGAAGGGGTGGTCAGGACGGGGGGGCACGGCTCGGTGCGGGCCACTGATCCTAAGGAACCCCCGGAAGAGGGAAACGGAGGAAAGCTCTTTAGGAAGCTTCCTGCAAGGACGTGCAGGGGGGTTCTCCATCGGGGACGGTAGCGATAAGACAAGAGGTGATGGGTTTCAACTGAAAGAGGGGAGATTCAGGTTAGATATAAAGAAAAAGCTCTTCCCAGTGAGGGTGCTGAGGCGCTGGCACAGGGTGCCCAAAGAAGCTGTGCCCCATCCCTGGCAGTGCTCAAGGCCAGGTTGGACACAGGGCTTGGAGCACCCTGCTCCAGTGGAAGGTGTCCCTGGCCGTGGCAGGGGTTGGAACCGGGTAGGCTGTAAGGCTCTTTCCAGCACAAACTGTTCTAGGGCTCCATGATTCTAAGCCACCCATGATTCTGCCTTGCCGTGAAGGAAATAAGCAGTGTGCCACGGGCTATGCACAGAGCTGTTCACATGTCTTAGATGTGATCCTAAACCTAAGCTGAAGCCCTCTGCTCCGGCTAGTGAGCATCTGTAGAGCGGTACTATCAACTGCACTTGCCTCCAGTGGGATGTGAAGGAATGATGTGGAACATATCCATGTTCTTCCCTGCTTGCTTTCTGTGTCTTGCAACAAGAGGCTTCTTCTGTGCGAATAACTTCTTACATTTGCTTAATTTTAGCAACAGACAACCAATACTGTCGAGGAGCCGCTTGATCTCATCAGGCTCAGTCTCGATGAGCGAATCTATGTCAAAATGAGGAATGACAGAGAGCTTAGAGGCAGGCTGCATGTAAGTAAAACTTCCAGAACACCACTGTGCTTATTCAGTGAAACACTGGCAGCCTTTTTCCATGTACACTAGGTTGTTCCACAAGCTTACCTGTAATACCTGGTTGGTTGCTTAAAAAGTCAGTTTAAGAAGGTAAGCAATTGTATGCCATGGTTAAAAGCATGGACAGAAGGTAAGTTAGAGATCACCTTAGTAGCAAGGGTTAAACTCTTTGTTTTATCAAAGATATAATGTGATCGGTGGACAAACCTGATCCGTTCAGTGCTCTGATTGCCATTAAGTGCTGCTTTAGCTTATTTTGATCTGTCTTGTCTCCTGAATGATACCAAGCAATTAATTCCACTTCTTTTGGTTTCCATTTCTGTGTTTGAAATAAGCAATAATGCAGCAGGCCTCTTGTGAAGTACCCAGAGGTCTCTTTATATCTGAATTAAGGATGAGATTATCATTATCAAACAAGAGTCTCAAGGCACACCCTATGAGGGTATGATGGGATAGGTGCTCAGCTGGATTCTCTGCGGGTCTCATTTGTGTAAGTGCTTTCTTCTGAGAGAGATGCGTCTCTTGATGAGATGAAATCTTGATTTCTGTTCTGTCATCCTTCCCAAGTACTGTACTGTGCTGGGGAAGAGTCGCCCCTATGTTAACTGGCCCTCAGCTTCTTTGGGAACACAAAGATGAGAAGGCATCCATGAGGTGCACGTGTAATTTGGAGGATGCTCTTGTAAGGTTTTTGGAACACATGCTTGTTTTAAATCAGCATTGTATGAGTTACAGCTGTCATGGCCTTTAAGTTGGCCCCAGGCAATCAATTCCAGGAGGCAGGACTGGCAGCAGAGAATGTGTAGCTGGTTTAATACAATAAAGTGTCTCTGTTCTTATATGTGTTCTCACTGAATGCTTCAGAGCTATTTCCTGGAAGAGTGTTTTGGTAAACGTAAATGTGTTCCTTTTTTTGTGTGCTCCAAAGTATTTGTTTGGCGATACATCTGTAACTGATATTACTTTGTTTTGATATATCTAATGGCATATTTTGGCCAAAATCAGGCTAAACGAATTATGTCTGAAAGTCTTGCTGGAATCCTTGTTTTAATCAGCTTCTGTTTGAATTCTGAAGGAAGTAATAAACCATCTTCATTCCTACAGGCGTATGATCAGCACTTAAATATGATCTTGGGCGATGTGGAAGAAACCGTAACTACAATAGAGATTGATGAAGAAACCTATGAGGAGATCTATAAGGTAAGGACTTGGTTTACTTTTAAAAAAGCTTTCTAAGAGGATAAACACAATAAGTTATATTGTTATAGTTTATTGCTGGCTACATGATGAACCCGCAGGAGTTTGGGGCCAATTGTTATGAAAGCACAAAGGGTAATCAGAGGCTTGGTGTTGTATTCATTGTTTCAGCATGCCAGGGTGTTGTGTATTTGAGCTTATATGTGTTGGAGCTGTTTCTGGTGTTCTGTTAGGATTGTGTTTGGTCAGATGCTTAGGAGACATTGTGTAAACTGCAGTTTTGTAAATGTAAATTTTTCTTTCCTTCTTCATAGTCTACCAAAAGGAATATTCCGATGCTCTTTGTCAGAGGTGACGGCGTTGTGCTTGTAGCTCCCCCGTTGAGGGTTGGTTGAAGCAACAGAGGATTTATCCTCGTTGGGAAGTTTCAGGCTTTTGGACAATGGTTTGTGTTTTGATCATGTGTCTCAACATTCTGTATGTTTTTTTTATAGGCTGGTTTGGGCTGTTCTTTTGGGAAGGGGAGGGAAGGGGACCTGGTTTGTCTTGTAGAAAGTAGATGTAGTCAATTGAAGCGGTGTGAACCCAACCTGATTTTCTCAGAACTGATGTAAGTGCTGTAAATTGGCTGCTCTGTCATTTTGGTAAAAGAATCCTTCATTTTTTCTTACTCTTTAATAGCACTGTCTGATTTTTTTTGTTTTAAATAAATTTGATGTCTCTTTCGGATTTGACTTGTCACGTTTTTATGTTGAATACGTTAGCAATAGCTCTGTAGAACCACCTGTGTTAAGTTGTATGTAGCCTCACTTCCTGAGGAAATAGTAACTTTGTGTGTTGTGTCATTTCTGTCTTTATTAATACCTGGGTCTGGCAGATTGATATTGGGGGGGGGTTGGGGGGCAGTAGTATAACAGTATAATTTATGGCTTTTCTGTGTTTGAGTTCTTGATGCTTACTCTTGTAGAAGGAAAATAGTGTATGTGTGTATATATATGTATGTGGGCATCTTCCACTTAAAATATGTAAAGAAGATGGGCTTCTTTACTGCGTTTTCAGATGCTTTTGTTGTGGGTTTGTTAAAAGAGCTGTGGCTTGCAGGGCCGTAAGTTGAGGCTGAGGTTGCTGCCTCACGAGCTGTTGAGCTGCCTGCTGCATACATTCGTTTCCTACTGCCTGTAGCATCATTGCTTAGGGTGCTTATTAGTTACCTATAGAGAAGATGTGCTACAACCCTGAATGTACTGATACACTGTCTTAGGACCTGTTTGCAGTTTATTCTTCAGGTATGGGGGGGGAGGAAGGGAGGCGCTTGTGCTATTAAAGGTTTTAGTAACTATATGTGAAAGGCCTATAAGATGTAGGTATATGCTGTATCACTTCCTACAGAGCTTTACTTGTGACTTAACCTAAGTACCTAAAGTTTATAAGGCATGCTCTGCAGGGTTAGCAGAAGCAGTTTGCTCTGGCACTTTCTTCAACAATTGAAACATCCATAATGTAGTCCACAGCTTATGACCGAGGTGAGGAATGCGAGGTCTGCCTTGGTAAGCTCCAAGCTAAATCTTTGTGAAAGGAATACTAATTTTGGCAGTAAAATATGTGCACTCAGATGATCAGCATATACTTCATGCTTTCATTTTTGATGAAAGCTGCTCTCTTCCTTGTTGTACAGTAAGATTTTTGTAGTGGAGGCCTGACGTGATACACAAAGTATTGGTGCATCAGGAACTTCTGCCTCGATAAACTTGAGAATAAATGTTAGTAACACTTGTTGGGTTATCTGAGAGAGATGTGAGGTCAGCATTACCTTCACTTGAGCCATATTTGCCAGCATAGCATGTTGATCCATGTCTGGTATTTCTGTATTACAGTGTATCAGCATAGTTGAAAGAGGCCAGTTCGTCTGCATCCCTGTACAACTCTTCAGTTGTCTCATTTGTCACCACCTTCTTTGAAGTTTTAAGTGAGAGGTTATGCACGGTGGTTGCTCATGTCTTGTCTAATTGATTTCTTGGGTTTTTACTGGCTGATTATAAAGTTTATTACTGTGTTGCTGGAATGTCCAGTAGGATCTTTGACTGTACAGTTTGAAACTGTGGGAGCCACATTGAGCTCCTCTGTGCTGAATGTGGATTAAAAACCCGATACTTACAAATCTTTTCTGCAGTCTTAGCTTTCTTTCTGTTCTTTCTATTCGCTGATCATTTGTTGGCTGTACTAACTGCTGGTCAAGATTCCTGTTCCTCATGTGGTTTTAGTATTACTCCGCTTCTTGAAGCTTGCCCTTTTATTTCTAGTAGCTTATAATAAATAGCAGCTTTCTGGTAGTTTTTAGCTTTTGGACTGCATCTTTTTGATAGGTGGCAGAGTTATACCTGAGGAATTACTTTGTGGACTCGTTGCAGGATTGATTTGAGTCTCTAACTCACATAGGACACTAGATGGTGCTGGATTTCCTCCAATTCCAGCACGGTCGGCTTTGCCTGCCTGATGGATGTAGCCTGTGTCAACAGGCCCCATAGTTGCACAGTTAGTTATTTGGTTTTAATTAGGATGGCACTTGCTGACAGTTCTAAATTAACTCTGCTGCTCACCCAGGAAAAAAGATCCAGATATGTTTTGATGTTTATGTATGCACAGAGCAAGCCCCTTGAGGAGTTAAACAGTATGTGTGCCTTGCATTGGCAGATTTTAGGATGCCTCAACTCCAGGCCAGAGCTTGGCTGGTAGCATCAGCTGGGGAATCACAGTGTATAGAATAAACTGTGGTTAACCACTCTGCCGCTCAGCACAGCTCGGGGAAGAGCAGCACATTGTTGTGTGTGGTGTACAAGGCTGCTCCTGCACTGTTCTACCCAGTCAAGTGCTAGTTACGTGGCTGTCTGTAATGTTGCTGAAGAAGTTAACTGCAGTTAAAATTCAGCAGGGGGAAGGCCTGCACTCGTGTGCATTAAACTCTTGAAGTGACAAACATTTCACTTTATTTGATGTCCCCAAAGCTGCTGCCTTTTTTTCAATCCACAGAAACAGACTTTGATCCAGTCTGTGTATCTGGACAAGACAGTCCTAGAATCAACTTGATTGTAAAAGACCTTCAATATCATCAAGTCCAGCCATTGCCCACCACTGCCAAGGCCACCACTAACCTATGTCCCTAAGGGCCTTGTCTATGCGGTGTGTGAACACTTCCAGGGATGGTTAACTCTTCCACTGCCCTGGGCAGCCTGCTCCAATGCCTGAGCACCCTTTGGGGAAGGAATTGTTCCTCAGCTCCATCTAAACCTGCCCTGGTGCAGCTTGAGGCTGTTCCTTCTTGTCCCATCCCTTGTTCCTTTGGGAGCAGAGCCCAGCCCCCTCCTGGCTCCATCCTCCTCTCAGGCAGTTGTAGGGAATGATCAGGTCCCCCCTGTGCCTTCTTTTCTCCATCTGAACCCCCCAGGTCCCTCAGCTGCTCCCCATCACACTGTGCTCCAGGCCCTGCACCAGCTCTGTTGCCTTCTCTGGCCCCACTCCCAGCACCTCAATGTCTCCATCATGAGGGACCCAGAACTGAGCTCACAATTCGAGGGACAGCCTCACCAGTGCCCAGTGCAAAGTAGGGTTTGGGGGAATGATTTATTGGAGGTGAGCAGAGGGTATGTTATGTGTTCCATTCCTATTCTTCAGCACAGGACAAGGCCAGGATTTGGGTAATAGGTTATAATACATGAGCAGTGTGAGCAAAGGAAGCTGCTGCAGTGGCTTAGGGTTAGAAAGGCAGAATGGTATTGATCACATTGGGTGTGCTGCAACAATGCTGTCTCGGTGCTTCCGTTCTTATTCTGTAGGCGTTGGAAATCTATAATATGAAATACTGAAGAGAAGGAAGCTTGCAAGCCCTTAAAATTCTTATTAGAACTGTAGCACATGGAAGGGAGCTGACTCAGTGCAAGGTGACAAACACAGTGCATTGTTTTGGGGACTGATGATGACATGTACAGAAAATCCTATTGGGCTTATTAAGGTTTAAGACATTGATGCCAAGATTATTGATGGGCTGAATATATCATTACTGAGGGTGTAGGACTCCCATGTTTCTAAACAGGAAGCTGCTTTCATATGCTAAACAAAAAGAGTGGGAAAGCAAAATAGAAAGTTCTACAGCAATCCGAAGCACAGTGTCCAAGCCAGCCTTTTTTTGGGGGGGTGGGGGGGAAGAATGGGTGGAAGGAAGAGAACAGATGATGTGGGTTGGAGCGGAAAACAAGAACCACTGACGGAAGAAGATGTAGTCAGAAACCCTGTTTATGAGTGAATTTTCTCATTGTTACCCAAATTAGTTTGAATGGAAGAGAGGCCTACTCCCAAAGTTCGGAATCTCAGGCCAAAAAGCCTATTTAGTTTTACAATGGTGTTTGATTGGTTTATGATGTGACCGCCTGCAGGAGAAAGGGACGAGGCGTGCTGACTGCCCGCATGGGGGACAAAGTATTGCAAAAACCACTGCAGAAACCTTTGGAAGTGTTATGATGGGGGGGGGGTTAGCCATGGTTTCCTCGGTGTGACGCATGGTAAACATGGAGACTTGCTCAAGATGTGTATGGAAATCTTCAGAAGAGCTCAGGACGTTCCAATGTAAGCGTGTTTTGTGAATTAGAAGGATGTTGTTTTATCCAGTGTGTAGAGTGTTCCTTAGTCTGTTTCTGTATTCTGAAAGTGAAGGACAGTGTAAACCTGAAATGGCAAAGGGATTTTCTTACTTGCAAAGATAAGGTATTCAGGTGGCAACATAAAATTGGTGTAGTCCCAGGTATTTCAGCCTAATCTGTTGCATATTTAGGTCATAACTTTAATACCTGAGGTCATTGATGGATTTCCAGTTTCTCTTTGGTTTTGATCATAAAAATTGCTGTAGGTTTTTAGAACTGTTTACTCATTTACATTGTTTACATTGTCTGATAAAGACCTTTATGCATCTGTGCTGGCTACACACGATGCTCTTTGGTCATAGGCTGTTGGTTCATATCACCCAAAGCCCATGTCAGCCCATAGCTGCTCTCTGCAGGAGATGATTCAGTCTGATCACCACCTCATAGAACTCAGTTGTGGCACTTCTGCTATAGTAAGCCTTCATCTGCTGTTCTCAAATCCACTACACTGTTGGGAAGTAAAGCCTCCAGTTCTATGGAAAGCATTGCATCCAATGTGTGTCAATGGAAGCTGTCACTTCAGGCTGAACAGCATGAAACCCCATGTGCAATTTTGACTGAGGAAGTCACATAAGCCATTCCCCAGCATGTTCTCTGGAAACCATCAAGGACTTCCATGAAAGCAAACTTTTTCCTTTCAAAAAAGAAGAAAGGATCCTGCTCTAAAATTGAGTATGTAGGATATGATGTGTAAAACCTATGGTTGACATAATCGAATGCATTACTGATTTCTGCTAGATCCTTCGCATTTCAGTGGCAGGGAACAAATTAGAAACAAGTCAATGGTGCTTCAAATCTTGATTTCTTTAAATAACCTCTGTACCAGATGCCTGTAACTTCGTCACTCCTCCTTAGCATATAATTGCTCTGATGAAGTTGCCTTTTCATGCTCTAAAGGTGACACAGGCTACAGAGACCTAATTTGCTACAGTGTTAAAGCTGTTACCAGTGCTGTAGGTGCTGTGGTGAAGCACTGTGCTGTCATTTGTCCTGTAGCACCTATATTTAGTACTTCTTAGTAAAGCAGTTGCCTCCCCCAACTGCCCAGATGTTGCATTCCAGTGGTTAGCTGAAGTCTGAGGCAGAAATGAGATATCACCAGATAACATCTGAGAGCTAATTTGATTTGTTCTACATTTGTAACGCATTCCTCCAAGCTAAATTCTTGTTGACTGAGGTGCTGCCTGTAAAAGGGGAGAGATCTAAAGCTCTGCTGTAACCCAGGAGAACGCACTGTAGTTAAATTGAACAGAGCTCATGTTTTATACCAAACCTTCCAATTCTTATTGCTGCCTGTTGGTGTAATTCAAATAGGGTTGTTTCTGTATGAGCGTGCTCCTATCCGTAAAGCAGAGGCTCTCATCTCAGTGCTAGCTAATGGGGGCTATCCCCACAATTCAGACTTAAGCTTTTAGAAGTTACCTGTCCTGCATTCATTCCCTAACCCAGCAGTGCTATATGAATGCAGCATTCACGTTCTTGGAACCTGCTGTTACAGCACTGCTCAAGTTCTCCAGTCCTGCATGAGAGCTGATGGGTGCAAGTGTGTGTGATGGATGAGGGGGACTTTTTCAGTGCTTGGTGATAAAAGCGCTTGCAGGGCCTAAGTAGGGAATGTTTGCAGTGTGTGAGCAGCTGGGGGAACTGACACAGGCAGGAGACGTGTAACCTTAACCCACATCAGTTCCCTGGTCAGCTCAGGGAATAGGAACTGCTTAAGCCAGCACTGCAATTGGGGAAAAATGCTCTTTAAACTGCTGCTTAAAGAAATGTTAGAAACATAGAAACATAGAACAGTTAGGGTTGGAAAGGACCTTAACATCACCAGCTCCCTGCCATGGGCAGAGACACCTCACACTAAACCATGGCACCCAAGGCTATGTCCAACCCGGCCTTCAACACTGACAGTGATGGAGCATTCACAACTTCCCTGGGCAGCCCATTGCAGTGCCTCATCACCCAAACAGTAAAGAACTTCTTCCTCAGATCCAGTCTAAACTTCCCCTGTTTAAGTTGGAACCCGTTACCCCTTGTCCTATCACTACAGTCCCTCATGAAGAGTCCCTCCCCACCATCCCCATAGGCCCCCTTCAGATACTGGAA
>JASSUY010012847.1:2977-23709 GCA_032466535.1 Forpus xanthops | reverse complement strand
TCCTCTCACTACAGTCCCTCATGAACAGTCCCTCCCCAGCATCCCTATAGGCCCCCTTCAGATACTGGAAGGCTGCTGTGAGGTTTCCATGCAGCCTTCTCTTCTCTGGGCTGAACAGCCCCAACTTCAGCGCTACTTTCCATAGGCTGTAGTCATTCTTGCTCTGTTGTCTGTGAACTGGGTGTGTTTTAGGTGTAAAGGTCTTGGAGGATTTGGGCTGCCCAAGTGGGAGTTGTTTTTAAGGAGAACTTTGCTATTTCTGCAGGAAATGTGTGTTTGCAGTTCCATTTCAGGTTTTCCATGTATGTTTTATGATTTCTGGCAGGTTTTTGGATTCATCTGCCTGTCTTACTGCTCTTTGAACAGCAAAGTGGAAAAAAAAAAGAACCCTCAGCTACTAAAATAAGTGAGAGATGTGGATCCTTATTTTGATGTCTTTAACAAGTCTGGTCAAGCCATATTTTCCTCTGTCTGTGCTTCCCATCAGTCAGACTGGGTTAAAATTCCACCCAGAGTATGGGGTAGTTGAATACAGTCCAGCCACAAAGTGAGTCTATGTGTCTTTCCATAGCCAGGAGTGCACTAAAAATGCCATCAACACTGAGCTGAGAAGAGGGTGAGTTTTGTAGCTCTGGCTTTTGGGATTGGATTGGTTTGATTGGTTTTAAGTGTGTTTCTCTCTGATTAGAGCAGCTTTCTGGTCTTCCTGTGCCTGGATCCCCTGCAGATGGGGCTGTAAATGCTTGAAGGAGCCTGGTGTAATAATTGAAGTGCATTTAACCAGAGGCAAAACCAGCTCAGCTGTGCTTCCTCCCAAGTTGGGAAGACAGGTCTTTGCAGCACAGTAACTACCTATGTTAGGGTCTTAGGCCTGTTTTAAACCTGCAGGATCAGTTGATGTCCTTTTCCAGTGCTGGAATCACTGCTGTGTCACATTGTTCCTGGTTTGTTCTCTCCTGTGCCTGCAGTGATGGAGCACTGTGGCTAATTAGAGGCACATGGGGAAAGCTGTATCTAGCAGAGCTTTCCCTGCAGGTGCTGAGTAGAAGTGACCTGGTTGTCAGTGGAATCATCCTGCTTGTTTGGAGTCCCGTGAGCTATTTTGACAGCTGGAGCGAGCTGACCTCTGGTGTATCAGGGAGGAAGTAAACCCAGTGGAGCTGAGGGTCTGCCCTAGCTGTACTTTCAGGAGGGGCTTTGCCTCCTACAGCTGCATGACGGAGCAGTGGACAGCCAAGGTTGGTAGACTGGGTAAGGGCAAGGCCTGGAAGGGGCAGGAGGAAATTCTGTCTTTTCCATTTGGCCATCTTGATGTTCCCATGGGAGGTTTTTATGCTTCCACAGCTGGATTTTTGTTTATGTCACTACTACCCTATGTAGTCACTGAATCACAAGCCTGGCTCTCGGTAAGGGCCCTGAAACTACACGTGTCTCTTGGCATGTGTTTTATCAGGAATACCTTGTGTTAGCAGGGGTGTGAAGGCTGAGGATGAGGAGAGGTGTAGGGAACAGGGACACAGGTTGCTGCCACCTCCTGCTTGAGTGAAAGGTGGAGATGGAATTGTTGGGTGACATCCTGTGCTCAGTCTTCAGTAGTAACCTGCCTGCCTGGTGTGTGTGGACATGAAGCAATGAGCTTCATGCAAGTGGCCTGCTTGTGCTCCAGTGCTGGACAGTAGGAATAGGGTCGGCTTGGAAACAACTGCAGCCCTGGAGCGAGCTGCCTTCCCTGCTGTGCTCTGGTTTTTCATCCTGTCACAAACCCCTCTTTTCCTCTCTTTTCCTTAAGCAAACAGAGCTGAGTGCAATACTCTGTTTGCTGGGGATGAATGGATCCCTTGTACTCAAACCCTGCTCTTTGCGGGGCAAATCTAGCATTGAGTCCCCTTCACCACAGACTTGGTGACAGCAGCTTGCTGCCCTGCTCCTCCTGACAAAGAGGAGAGCAGCAGCTCCCTTTGGAGTCCCCTTGGCTGTCTCTGCAGGGGGGGGTGGACCAGATGACCTTTGAAGGTCCCTTCCAACCCAAACTATTCTATGAGTCTCTGCTGTGGCAGGTGCAGGAAGCCACCATGTCTGCTGGCTTGGGCAGCAGTTGGTGAGGGCACAGGGCCAGTCAGCAGCGGTGCTGCATCAGCTGGTGCTCGCCTGCTGTGATGAGGCTTGTAAGAGAGCAAAGAGGCTTTAGCTGAGGCTGAAAGTCATGGAGCATGTTCAGGCAGATGTGTGAGCTCCGTCTTATTTCCTTCTGCTCCCTGAAATGTGATTGCAGCCAGCAAAGGTTTGTGCTTCCCCAAAGCTGGGCAGACTCTGCTGTGTTACTGTCGAGAACTACAAGGGCAGCACTTGTATAAAATAGAGCCATAGAATGGTTTGGGTTGAAGGGAGCTTAAAGCTCCTCCAGCTCCAACCCCTGCCACAGGCAGGGACACCTTCCACTAGAGCAGCTTGCTCCAAGCCCCTGTGTCCAACGTGGCCTTGAACACTTCCAGAGATGGGGCAGACACAGTTTCTCTGGGAACCCTGTGCCAGTGCCTCAGCACCCCCACAGGGAAGAGCTTCTGCCTAAGAGCTCATCTCAGTCTCCCCTCTAGCAGCTTAAAGCCATTCCCCTTGGCCTGTCCCTGCAGGCCCCTGTCCAAAGCCCATCTCCAGCTTGCCTGTGGCCCCTTTAGGGTTACAGGACACTGTATAAGGTCTCCCCAGAGCCTTCTCTTTTCCAGGCAATACACTACAAGGTTCATGGGAAATCTCAATTCCATCTTGTTGGAGTAAACGTGCTCCAAAGGGAATTGTAGGTGTTTGCATTCCACGATTCTCAGTGTTTGTACTGGTGGTTTTCCAGGCATGCTGGGGTAGTGGCACAGTGCAGGAGGCAGAATCTACCCCTCCTGTCGGTGCCAGCAGGCTTCTCATGGCTGGTGTGAATCAAACGCTGCAAGATGCTCATGACAGTAATTTGTTATAGAACTGGAATTTGAGTCATGCTACACCGGAGGGCTGTGTGGTTGGATATTCAAGGAAAGAAACCGTTATGAAGAGATTTTCAGCAGCTCAGCACAGGTTCTGGCTGCATTAAATAGTTTCCTCAGAAATGTATTCAGCATCCTCGAAAGCATTTAAGCCCTATTGGGGTAGCACCAAACTCCGAGTCACAGCTCAGCCATTCCCCCAGCTCCATGGGGATCTGCAAGCTTTAGGGGGCAAATGTAGGGGAGGAAAAGAGAGCCCTGGGTCACATTCTTGCTCTTAAACCTCTATACTTCTTACCTCATAGATAAATAAACACCCTTGTGCCTGCACTGCTGCATTCCTGACTGTGGCTGTTGGAGTGTTCTTTAGTTCTCTTTGCTGTGATGGGAGTCCTGTTCCTGGCACGGTGAAGCACCAGACACATGCACCAGCTGGCACTGGTTTAGCCTTTGGGGTTCTGAAGTGATGTGGAAGGACATGGGACTTGATTTTACCCATTTTATTGGGGAGGGAATGGAAGGTGTTTAACTCCCACGGCTCAAACACCGCTGGGTTAACACTTGCTTTAACCCTCGCTGTCTCTTCTGCTGTAGAGAAACAGCTTAGAATTGGGATTTCAACACTACCATAGAGTCTTAGAACCACAGAATGGTTTGGGTTGGAAAGGACCTTAAGCACATCCAGTTCCATTCCTCCACCATGGGCAGGGATGCCTCACACTAGACCATGTTGCCCAAGGCTCTGTCCAACCTGGCCTTGAACACTGCCAGCGATGGAGCATTTACCACTTCTCTGGGCACCCTGTGCCAGTGCCTCAGCACCCTCGCAGTAAAGAACTTCTTCCTTATATCTAGCCTGAACTTCCTCTGTTTCAGTTTGAACCCATCACCCCTTGTCCTATCACTGCAGTCCCTGATGAAGAGTCCCTCTCCAGCATCCTTGCAGACCCCCCTTCAGACACTGGAACCTGCTGTGATGTCACTGTGCAGCCATCTGCTGCTTTTTCATGTAAAACAGGTAAACTTCAGTCAGGGAAAATAGAAGTTAAACTAACGGCAAACTTACAAACTTGAGAACGTGTCTGAGCCTAGGAAGGGGAACTTAATTCTTCTTTATCCCTCCTTTTAAAGCACAGGATGATGCCTGTATTTACCCAAACAAGTTTAAGATGCTGAAGCTGCAGCAGCCTTTTCCACAGAAGTGGCTTTAAATGTGGTTTATCTCCTTGTCAGAAGAGCAGAATAAATGACGGAAGCCGTGTATTTTAAAATTACATTGTTAATAAAATCCTGGTACATTTACATAAATGACAACAATAATGTACAATTACCAAAGCATCGTCATATTACAGCAACAAAAGAGGACCTACAGCTTTGTACAGAGATCGCCGGAGCAGCTACTTGAAAATACTTTCCAAGATAAAGCCTTTTGTGGTAGTTTGCAGTGCTGGTTTTGAAACCCCTCTATGGCTTCCTGATAATAAATAGGGTTATTGCAGCTGGTGATCTTCAGGGGTGTATGTGCCCCTAAAGCACAAACCGGAGTGTGCCCTGACCAACGCGTGTCTGTTTAACTGAGCCTAACAGACTAACAGCTTTTATGTGAGCATGCAGTTTGCATCTTGTGTAAATACTTGAGGAGTTGAGGGTACATCAGGTTTTGATGGATGTGGTGGGAGATGCTGTTGGTTCTCCTTCCCTTTATCTACCTAAGCTATCTCTGTGTTTGGAACTTGGGCCCAGCTCAGCCACCTCCTTCCAGTGTGTTTAGTTATTAATGGTTGGATTTTAAGCAGCAGTAGTTCTCCACTGCCCACTTGGCTTCCTCTTCTCCCTCACCCTCCAAATGATGAGCAAATGCTTTTTGGTGGGTGCTAACGAAGATCAGTGGGAATATCTGAAGCTCTTCCCTTAAAGCTATTGGTAAGAGCAAGGTGTGGTTTTATACAACTAACTGTGGTGGGGATTACTTAAAGCACACTCAAAAACACTGCTTCAGACTCAGAGCTGTAGATTGAACCATCTCCTTCTGGTTCTCCAAAAGCAGCTAGAACATGGCCTAGAATGAGTAATCCTGGACCAGAAATGGCTGTCTGCTGGGAACAAAGGGACAATGGACTCCTGGGCATCCAAGTTGGGGCATCTTGTTTAAGTGCTGCTGCCTCAGTGTAACTGAGCCCACCTCTAGGAACCAGTCAGGTATTCACCGTGCTCCCAAGTAGCGTATCTGTGGAAAGAACATCATTCCAGAATGGAATGGAATGGCTGTGGAAGCAGAGGCTGCAGGTTGGGGCTTCCAATGCAGTGTAGCTCCAGAGAGAGAACAAACCTCAAGTTACTTGTTCCTCTGGGTCCCAGGGAGACTTTTATTGCTATTTATGCTATTGGGTAGCTTTTCAGCATAGCAGTAACTCCTGCTACACTTGAGTCTTTTAGAAAGCATCTCTTAGAGTGTCAGCTCTCACAGATAATGCTCAGAATCAGGTTTCTAATGTAGAAGTGACTGTCAAACCCTGGTAGTGAAGGGGTAGAGTGTCTCGTCTTCCCTCCTTGAGATGGATCCATGTTTACAACTAGCACAGTGAAACTGTTGTAAAAATACAACCCCCTCCCAATTCTCCCTTCCCTGCTCCAGCTCAGTTCTTCATCCTGGATTTCAGCAGTAATTTCAGAGTTAGTATTAGTTTGTACTCAGCTTTGAGCACCTACAAGGTCTCAATGTGCAAACAGTTTGGGGAGAAAACTTATGTCAGAGCCTCTTGACATCTACAGATGCTGGTGTTTATTACTACAGTGACGTAGCTGGTGTATGCCAGCCTCTGGGTTCAGATGGATCACTGGCTGAAGGGCAGTGGTCTGTGGGGTTAGAAAACTCCTAGGCAGCCTTTGTACAAGTAAAACATCTATGTGTATGAACTAGGTGGCCATTGTGGTGTGGAGACAGACAAGACTACCTGCTGGGTGTTGGGTCAGCGGTCTCACTGCTCTGCAGCCTGCATTTGTGCTTGTGTAAATGGCTGCGCTGGTCTTCCCTTCGGTTCAGGTTCTTCACTTGCAGCCTCAGTTCCTGTTTGTGCTGTGACAGTGTTTCTGTGACAGTAGTAGCACAGAGAAGCCAACTCCCCTCCGGGTCAGCGGGACGAGGCTCAGCCCCTTGGGTGCCTGGCGGGTGTCTGTTGTAGGGGACTTTCAGCAAGATCCAGCAGGCAAACAGGAAAGCCCCAGCTGTGCCTGACAACACCTCCCCGCGCACACCGAACCAGTGCTCCTGCCACTGCCTTGCTCCTGCTCCTTCACACCCTGGAGGTGACGTACACGGAGTGCAGGCGGGTGGCCAGGGCTGTCTGCAAGTCCCGCAGAGGATCCAGGCCTTGCACTTTGCTGTTCCTGCTGTAGATCAGCTGCTTGAACGAGTCCTGCTCCAGCAGAGAGCTCATGTGTTTGAGGAAGAAGCCTTCACAAAAAGAGGCGAGTTCAGGTGCGTTGTGAATCTGCAGAGGAGAGAAGATGGGTGAAGTCTTTCCTCCATGGCACAGACCCAAAGGACACGCCTGAGCTTCTTGCTGCTAGGGCTTTTCCCTTTCATAGTTTCTAAGACAGAAAAAGGATAGCAAAACCAGTGGAAAACCGCTTTGAGGGTAGGACCCTTGATGGCTGATCATTTCCTTTGGTGCTTTTTGCAGGCACAGGTGTGTGCAGGGAGGCATTGAAGCAACTTTAATTCCTTCCCTGATGGCCTTTTTCTCTTAAAGGAGCCGAGAGCAGCTGCTGATGAAATGGCCAAGGTACCTGGTTAGCTGCGAGAGCTGGGAGTTCGTGTGCTGCAACATGAAACACTGCACTGCCAGATGGCACATGCAGCTTTGGGCAATCGGAACACAGTTCATAGGATGGGAGCTGAGCTGGAGGAAGGAGCTGAATGTAGAGGAATAGGGATGTTACACTTCTAAACCACATTAGGTGGATTTGTGCCTCTGATCTGGCTCCCTCTGCTTCAGAGCCAGTGGGGGCAGCTCAGTAATAACAGCACAATGAAACTCAATTTCAGGATTAAATGTGTGCACATTCCCTTGTCTTTTTCTGGGAACATTGTGCACATAGTACTTTAAGGAAAAGCACTGAAGGCCAGTAGGGAATGCTCCTTTCCCTCTCTACCACTACATACTGTTAAACTGTAGGGCCTGAAAAAAAAACAGCCTGAGTTCTATGGGAAGAGTGGTCCAGTGCACCAGGAGTTGAAGACGATCCCTGTGACACAAAGGGGATGTAAAGGAACCAGGCACATCATCATCCACCCTTTGTGTGTGTCTTCAAAGGGATCTGCCCCTGCAAACTTCAAGGCATGGCGTAGTGTTTTCTCTCTGATTTTGTTGATAACATGGGTTGTCTGCCCTAGAGGTAAATATCTGTGTCACACAGATATTGACATAGTTTATGCTAGTTCTGCAACTGTAAAGAATGCATTTTAGCAGTCAGAGTGCTAGGAAAGGGTTTACTTTGTTGCTGTAGGATGATCCATTTCCCTCGCTGCTGGGAGGATTTGAATCCCTTGGGCTTTGTTGCCCTTGCTGTGTCAACCTGCTAAGACATGTCTCCCCTGCTCTGCAGGGATCTGCATCCATTTCATGTGTGATTGCTTTAGACAGGGAACACACTGGGGCTGTGCAGGATGACTTTAGCACATCTCACTTGCAGCTGGGGCAGAGTCACCAGTGCCCACTCTAGGCCTGTTGTATTTGGTCTCTAAAACAAGCCTGCAGAAAGCCTGCCTGCTGCTGCAGTGTGATTCCCACATGACACAGTTGGACACGTACCTTTGCATATTTATAGATGTTAACAGAGTTCTCCATGCTGATCGTCTGGGCACAGAGGATTTCACAGTGTCTCTGGAGGCCGTCCAGTTGAAACAGGCTGGCAGCCGACAACAGCTATCAGGACAAGAGAGAGGCTATTTGAGCTCATGAGCCTTGAAAGGCTTAGGGAGGCAGACAGGTTTGATGATTTCCTCTCTGAATGATCTCCTCCTCCCTGTTTTAATGGCCAAGTCCTCAGGAAAGAGCAGAAAGGCCACTCTATGCCTAGCTAAAGAGGCAGATTTCCCCTCCTAGCAAAGGCTTGCTGCTCCTGCAGGAAGTGTATTTGTGATACGCTGTCACCATGACATAGGAGCTGTAGACAGCTCAAAGCCCCCTTTCCTCTCTGAAATAAATAGTTGTGTGTAGTCTTTAGCTTCAAGCTTGAAGTGCATCAGACTGCTTGTGACTGAGCAGCATTGTAAAAGGGCCTATTTGTAACTCAGGGTACCAAAAGCTCTGTAGCAATTTGCCTCCCTGCTGCTGTGGCCTCCCCAGCATCTGACTGACAAAATAAACCATAATTGGTAGCTGTTATTTCCCAACGATGGTATTTTGAAACCTTAAGTTCATTTCAAAGTGTTAAATACACTCCTAGATTGGAAGCTTGCTGTTAGCTCCTGGATTTTGCCTTCCAAGCTCTGTTTGTGCCCCAGTGCACTTGGCAAGTCTTAGAAGGAAAAACTCTCACCTCTAAGATATCAGTGGTGGGAATTTCCATGGATTCTGTTCCTCCGTAGTATAAATACTGCATCAGCATCTGAAATGGGAAGAGGGCCAGGATGAAGCTGTTATCATGGAAGGTGCAAGGGGCTGTGAGTGGCTACGCTCCCCTTCCTGAGCAGGCAGAAGCTGTGGGGTGTGCTGGCTCTCGCCTCTGCTGCTGGGCTTTTCTTTCTAGTGTTGCAAATCTGCTGCTTTCTAATGCTCTTTTCTTCCTCAGGCTCTGAAAAGGGCCCTGGTGAGGGTTTGAGGCTGAGGGTGACAGCGTGTCTCTGGGCAACACGGATGTCCTTGTAAAACTCTGTCTTGGATCCGGTCCGGTTAAGCCTTGCAGGCAGGTCACATGCGGAGCTGCCAGCTAGAGCTCCAGCATGGCAACTGCCACACCATGAGCATGTGTGTCCTGGGGACCTCCCAGCTGCTTGCCTCCCCTGCTGTGCTTCTAATCAGCTTCCAGCCCCCCATCAGGGCCAGAGGAAAAGGCCTAATTGTTTGCAGGGGGAGCAAGAGGCAGCTTCTGCTCTTTGATCTACATGAGCACCCCCCCAGTGAAAGGGTACTGCTCTATCTAGGGAATGATTAGGTTTGGTGTTGGGAAGAGAAGTCACTCCAGTGAGCTGGGTGCTGTGTAAGCAGGTGTGGGCACTGTGCTGCACCATTTCTAACAGTGGTGGGAACAGACCTAAGCTGCTATTTTTATAATTGCCTTATTTGTATAATAGAATTACAGGGAGCAAAGCTGCTTTCCAGCAGAGCTCTAAGCAGAACTTACTTAGATCTCTGGTGGCTCAGCATCCTCTGTGCACTGTAATTGAAATTGGTGTAGAATGCCATCAGCTTGTCTGATTTTCACTGTCACATTGTTTAATTCTGTGAAGTATTTCACTGCTTTAATTCTTTGTGATCCTTTGTGCTCTCCAGTGAAGCAAAAGTTCATCTTTAGAGACCTTTTGAGGTCAAAATGTCATTAAGGAGGTTTGTTTCAGTACCTCACACCCTCAGTTACATTTTCTCATTTTCTGTCATGACCTGAGCAGCAGAATTAGGATGTCCCCTCTGCAGCACCAAACTTGTATAACCCCTTTTAGGTAGAACAGGGATGATCTTAGGGTCAACTACATTCCCTCCACATGAGATGACAGTGCTGCTGACCAAAAGCTTCGCTCTTGTTTGCTTATGAAAAGAGCAGAAGGAAAAGCCTCAACCCTGAAGTGAAACAGTTACAAAACCTGTCCTGCACCTCAAATCTCCCTGCTCCATAGCATTCTTCCAAGCCTGCAGTGCAGATCTGGGAGGCTGGAACAGCTTTGCTATCGCATTTCATGGGCTTGGTTTTGCCTTGGGTGTGTGTTCAGTAACCTGGTTTCTCTCCGTCATAAATGAACCTCCCTGAGGTCCATTAGATATGGAAATGTCATAAATGCAAAGTGCAAGTCTCATTCCTGAGCCTTTCTTGAAAGAGACACCACTTATTTCTGATCATCTGATTTGAACTAATACAAAGCCTGGCAGCCCACTGTAAGTTTATTTCTTGCTTAGCACAGCATGAAAATGGTGCTGTAAGAAGTATGGAATTGGTGTCTTACAGGTGGAAAACTACTTTCAGTAGCAGACTAGTTTCTCCTGCTTTAGGGAGGAGTCAGCTGCCTAGTAAGAGAAGAGGAGTATAGGCTGGAGGCTTCTGTTTTAAGGTTGGTTCTACCTGAGGAGTTTTGACAAAGATCAGAATGTTCCTGAATTACTGGTGTGTTGAAGTGAACTCCACCTCTACTCGTAAATTACCCCTGGTATTAAGCTCTGGCTTAATCATGGCTTCCAAGTATGTGAGAAGATGAATAAAGAAAAGGTAGAGAAACATACCTTGAAAATGTTGTACTTCATATCACTGATTTCAACAGTCTTGCTGCCATGGCTGTCGTGTTCTGTTTTATTGGTCATGAGTGTCTTAAACCTGAGAATGGTTTTGAGAGGTTTCTGTGTTAGCACATCACATATTCATCACCTACTGACAGCCTAAGCAAGGGGAAAATAATGTTCCTTCCTTCTTCTAAGTGGAGAATTAAAACCTTTCAATTAATTGACAGTTTAGAACTTCAGAGACAGTTTAACCTGTACATTTCTTGGGTCTGATCCAGTCCCACCCTACAGTAGTTGCAAACCACTGTTACTATGCCAGTAACACATAAACTGATCATAGCAAGCTGGAGCCAAGTGTAGCTCTAGGTAGCAGACTCTGAGAGAGGGCATGGAAAGGCAGCGAATGGCTGGACATGTACACTCCAACTCTAATAAGAGTTATTAGGGATAATTACTGGTTAGTTTATGTCAGCAGAGCTCTGGGAATCTCCAACAATTATTAAGAGTGGCTTAGAAACTCATCTGTACTTTCCTACTATTCTTCACAGCAGTAAAGATGATGTGGCTGGTCCTACAGACCTGAGTTATGGTCTGTTGTCTGTATCCTTCGCAGCTGCCTTACTGCAATGAGGAATGAGAGCTGGAAACACAGATGAGAGACTAAAGGGTCAAGCCTTCCTCTAACACTTAGGTGTGAAAATAACTCACCTGTTGGATGCAGTAACCAGCAGGACTTTGTGTGCATAAAACAGCTTTCCTTCTACTAAAAAAGTTACATCAGACATTTCCTTATTGTTTAGGAAGTGCGGATCTGTTTGGGTAAGGGGAAAAAATAAAGAGAGTGAATATTCTCTGCAACTGTGGATGCTAAAAGCCAAAAATCACAAGAACTTTACTGCTGAGGCGAGCCTCTTACCCAGGCGAGCTGGCAGTGTCTTCTGGATCTCGGGGATGCTGGGTATTGGACTGCTGCCATAGCAGTGGGTGAAGATGGATGCAAGCTGCTGATTGATGGAATCATTCTGTAAGGAGGATGGAACAGGAATCATCAATTGGCACTTTGCAGGGAGCGGGTTTCAAACATGCTGTAACAGCTCATTTGATGCTCATGGCAACTGCACTCTGCAAGAACAACCTCCCAACAGAGGAACTGGCCAGTTATGTCTTTACATTTCAAGGACAGTTACAGTGTACATTGTAGTGAGCAGCTACTGAGGTATCTGGAGCTGCAGGTACTCAGTTTCCTCTGTGCATTACAACTGTATCTCCTTTACAGCTGGAGGGTAAGCATCCCCTTCCTAACTCAAAGGGCAGCAGCTTCTTGGAGGAGAACATGGTAGAGACTGGGTGAACATACATGCAAAATGAGACAGCTGAAATAGGGAACAGGTTTGTTCTAGACATGCACGAAGGGCAAGGAACAAATAAGGCAACATATAAATAAAATGAAAAAGAGATGGGAAATGTCACTGAACAAAATAATTGCTCAGAATACTCCTAAAAGATACTACTTGGAGAACCTGAATTTCCCAGTGTTGTATTGGTCTCTCTTCCTTTTACGTTTACAGGGCTTCAAAAGCCAGTTGCTGAACTGGACCTTAACAGAATACCTTTTGCTTCTGTTGAAATTAATGTCTTTACTGCGATTCTGCATATGAGTTTAGATGAATAGGATCAGGATCATTCTCATACCCTAACTCCTTAGGGAATTTGCATGGGCATTCACTCATCATTATGTGCTGCCTTGTACAACAGCAAAATCCAAAGACTTTGTTATAAAACTAATAATTACCTTGCTGGTTTTGAGGATATCAAACATGAGCTGCAGCCCTTCATTAACCAGCTCTTCATTGTAGTCCTCTTCTTTAATGGTGACAAATTCCCGGAGGAGGGTCTGTACGACTGAGTAACGGGACTGGAAGAAGGTTGTCCGTAGTGACTCAATCCACACGTGGAGTTTCCATGGGACTCCTGTAGCAAAGAGGACAGTGAAAGTTGATGATTTGCTGAAGTACCTGTGAGTAGATTGTCCTGCTGCTATTACTATGGCTTTGCAGCACTGAAGTAGATTTGTACCTACATCCTAACATGAGATACATCTCCTTGTCTTACATTATGAAAGACAACTGAACTGAGTCATTAATAGTGACTTATCAAGGAAAGGATGGTACCAGGACCAGAGGCTCCCTATTGTGTATTTAGCTTCATGATTAGTCACAGCTACAAAACAAATTTGAACTGACATTGTAAGAATTCCTAACCCTCCACAACCACAGTGTGAGGTCGTTCCTCCTCGTTACCTGTAATAATCTACACAAGCTTCAAAGCTTCTCTTTCCTACCTTTAGATCAAATCTGCTCTTTCACATTCAACCATTTAATGTTGTGTTATCTCTGATTTTGAGACCAGCCTCTTTGAACAGTGAATTTTAGGTGTCAGAGTATTTGACAGAAATGCCCCTTGCTTTTGAAACCTGGGAACAGAGGATCCAGCCAAAGATAAGGGATGTCTTAGATCAGCAGGAATTTGAAAAGAACTTGTGAGGAGCCTTAAACACTTAAATTAGACAGCAGATTCCTATAAGCTTGGCTCAGTTGTGTAGTTGGGATTATAGATTCTTGTCCAAATGAAAGCTTTTTACACCCTAAATGAGCACAGTACTTAAAACAAGGCCCTTACCAAGTGCCCTGAGTTCCATGGTGATGTCGACGTAGCCATGCTCAGCACTGTAATACATGGCCTCCTGCAGAGCCTTCATTCTTGTTTTACACAGCCTGACTTGCCCCTCGCTGGAGCTGCCCTGGCTAGAGGTGTCACTCTCCACTCCCTCAGCTAAGATCTCCTCCAGGGAGAGGACATCACCCTTCAGTTGCTGGGGCTGGGTCAGGAGCTTGCGCAGAACATTCCTGAGGAGGAAGAAGATGCCACTTGGTAATAAATGGAACATCAACAATTCAGGCAGGACTGGGCTGATTTGGGTTTAGGGGCTCTGGCTTAGTAGTGATTTTCTTCTCAAAGATATATTTCTAGCTGGTAATATGGAGCAACATTTAAACTATTTCTGTTTCTCCTTATCTATCCTGTATGCTGGAAAGAGATGCCTTGGTAGCAAATGCATGGAATACACTCTCCTGTACTTCCATGGTACCAGAGCCTATTTCAGAGTGTTAGGGCAAACTGAGTTTTATTGCAGTCTATACTATGGCACAGAAGAACACTTCTTTCTGCCAGGCCTGAGTGTGGTAACAGCTTAAGCTCTGAAGTAAAATTTATTGGTATCTGTTGGAACTCCCTCTGTTTTCCCAAATGACCGTCTTTAACCACTGTTATGTTGTTTTAGTCAGACCCACTTCCTGGACATGCAGGGCTATCTTTTGTTATGGTTTCTATTTACTGATACAGGCAGTGAGGTTCTAACCGACACCAGTAAATCTTACTTCAGAGCTTAAGCTTTTTGGCCTTGAGTTTCATGGTTTGCATGGTTAGATGTTGCAGAAGATTGTGGGAGGGAAAGAGAATTGGGAACAGAACAGTGTTTGTGCAGTTCTACACTGTCAATAACTGCATTAGGCTGTTCCAGCTTTGAGGAGTTTGCCTCATTTGGGCTTGGGCCATTTGCCCTGGTGTATCCAGATGTGCAGTGTACCTGGAGGGGCAGATCTGGCACCACTGTAAAGCACAATTGTGTTCAAGCAGGGTAGCTGCCATTTACCGTGTTAAGCTAGCTGTGAGACGCTATGGGCATCCCTCAGCCCATGTACTTGGGCAGTTTCAGACTGTTTGAATTGGCTTCTCACACGAACATTGTTGTTCTGGGATCAGGATTTCTGGATGACTTTGTAAGTAATGTCCTATTTCTAAATAGCTACCCTGAAAATCGGGTTGGAAAGCCCAGCCTGGCTCTTCAGCGTTTTAATGACTGAGCTGGTCAGCCATCCAAAAACCAGAGATACAGTCAACTAAGTTCTGCTGCAGGTTATTTTCACCACCTTAATGTGATTAGATTCTGACTCAGAACATGAACCACAACCTCCTAACCTACCCAGAGGTGGATCTTAGTCAGCTCTCGTATGGCTTAGCACCACCTCCTACTCTCTATACTGCAGAGCTAGATCAGCAAGTGAGAAAGTAGTAAAAAGCAAAGATCTTTTTATTGTACTTTGTGCTTTAGACTAAAATATAATCCCTTTCTTTTATCAGTTACAGTTGCTGAATAATGAAAGTCTTACAGCATTTTTTCCTCCAAAGGGTGAAACGTTAACTACCAGTTTAAAGAATCTTTTGGTTCCCCCAAATGCTCAAAAGACATTAGAATGGCCTGAGAAACTGTGCTGCACTAAAGAATGGCTGCTGTCAGGAGAGTCTTAACACCATCTTCTGAACTGCCCACCCAGGGATTTGGGTAGAAGACATGTAATATAAAATCACATAGGAATGCCTGCAGTGATAGCCTCAGGAGAATAAAACCTATTCTGAGCATGGACAGAGCTTTACCTGTGCCCGTGTGCAGCTGAATGACTGAAGCAGTTCATATCTTCATGCAGTGATGATGACATACCATTGACCTCTAGCATGCTCAGGAGTGGGTCAGCTCCCCTACTTAGCAACAAGCTGACCAGCTCGTAGTTCCCTAGAAAAAATGATAGAAACACAATGATTCCACGTCTGTTACACGTCTCTGAAGCACATCACATAGGACTGGTAACAGACAGTGGACCAGCAACTTCTATGCTACTGGCTGAGGCTTTCAGAGCATTGTGCAAGCATGGATTAGGCCTCATAGTACCTCAGAGAGAGAAACTGAGTCACAAAGCATTTAGATTACTTAAGAAGGCACAACTATAGGCAGAATGAAAAGGGAAATAAACTGGTCTGGTGCTCTCAGTGCACATCAGCAGTTATATGCAACCAGTTCAGCTACATCAGAGTCTCAGCTATTTGGCTGGTGGATGAGGTTGAGAGAAGGCCAGAAGGGAACTCTTTGTTGCTGCACTCACTGGCCACAGTTTCATCAAACTGCCCTGCAGCCAAGTATATTGTTGCAGGCCATGTTCAGCCAGGTCTCCATTCCACCCTTTTCATTAGATGTAGTAGTGAGTAGTGGCAGCAAGCACAGCGCAGTGAGTATCTATCATAGGGAGGGGAGAGAAAGGCCACTTCTTATGCATTCAATAAATCTTGGAACAGAGCAAGCCAGAGACTTGTCTTCATAAATACACAGATATGAAGCAAAATGAAATTAATGGAAAAAACAGAAACAGTTAGAGGTGAAAAGTGTTGAAAACCAACAGGTATTTGAAGCAGGCACAGACTTGCTCACAGAATGCTAAACTCTTCTGAGGACAGGTAGAAGAAATGTCAGATTTTACTTGTCTTTAATAAATTAATGAAAAAAATCATTATACAGCAGTTATTTTTCTTCAGGCTGACTTGAAATATGTTAATTTTTGCATTTGGAAGTTATTTAGATCCACAACATGCCTGGACTAGACAGTAGCTGGCTTATGTTTCTTGACAGTGCCCTGTGCGAAGGGGTTGTTCCAGTCAGCTGTACAGGGGCGGCTGCTGGCAGGGGGTAAGTGTTGGGACCAGTAGCAAAAGCAGACCCTCAGTGCCCATCAAGCTGCTGGTACATGCCAACTGCTGTTTCTTGCTGCCAACCCAGATGTGCTCCTACTGGTATTTTAGAAAAGAACAAAATGCTGCCTTTTTGGTAGCCAGCTCACTGTGCTACCTGTTTGGTGTCTTTGCTATACTCACAGTAGCTTAAATGCAGTGCAAGGTGGCTCCTAGCATGTTTTGCAGGCCCACACATGAACTGGTTGTGATTACTCTGTGGTAGCAGAGAAACAGAGCATGTGGAGGCTGCACAGAGCTTACCTGCTGCTGAAGCCAGCTGAAGAGGAGTCTCAGCATAGTTGTCTTCACTGTTAACAGCAGAGCCCTCGACGTGAGCACCAGCATCCAAGAGCAGCTGCAACACACACGTGAAAGAGAGAGTTGAGAAGAGAGCAATTCAGCAGGACAAAACAGAAGAGGCTCTGTGATAAAACAGCAAACCAGCAGATTCACAGGGAAGGGTGCGTGCACACAAAGGGACCAGTTCAAAGGCTGAAGCAAAATATCTGTTACAAGGCAAATTTCTCTTGCGTTTCCTTGCTCAGCCTAGGGCTAAAGACTCCACATGAATGCCAGTTGAGAATTTTCTTCTTTCCTTTTGCTTTACTGTGCTTTCAGTATTGAGTTTGTGCTGGAAAGGTGCTCAGCTGGCAGCCAAGAGAACATCACCTCCTTGATTTTGTTTTAATCTCCCTTATGAATATGGTTTTGCAATTGTAATTGTCCAGCTCCAAAGAGCTCTGCAAGCAGAGCTTCTCCTCAGTGCAGGAAGTCTGTCTTATTTAGTTTCATGCTGTGTGCAGGAAACAAGGTTCTTCCAGGGAATTAGCCCTGGAGGCCAGACATGCCTCTTGGTCTCCCTGGCCTGATGGAGCCTGTGTAAGAAGGCCCTGGCAGTTTCAGTGACCTGCCACACACAGAACCTGCTTTCAGTGGACACACTGAGCTGCTGGCAAAGGAGCTCACCCCCACCTAGATGAAGGGAGAAGATGATAGGGACCGTTTCTGGCCAGGTAGGGCTGGCAGACAGCACTGGAGCACCCAGAGTATGGATGTAGTGATAGGATAAGGGGTAATGGGTTCAGACTTGAACAGGGGAGCAAAGTAGACGCTGTGGGTGCTGAGGTGCTGGCACAGGGTGCCCAGAGAAGCTGTGGCTGCTCCATCCCTCGCAGTGTTCAAGGCCAGGTTAGACAGGGCTTGGAGCAAACTGCTTTAGTGGAAGGTGTCCCTGTCTGTGGCAGGGGGTTGGAACTGGATGAGCCTTAAGGTCTCTTCCAAACCTAAACAGTCTGGGATTCTATGTGCATCACCATCAGCAGAGGTTCTTCTGCTGGGTGTTGGGGTCCAGCTGATTCTATCCTGTACCACTGCCACAATCTAACAGCCCCAGCTATCCCCAGGTAGTGACGACCTTGGCCTTGGCACACACGGCACATACAGTCACATTTTACTATAAGACATTTGGCAGAGCAAAACTGGTGGTTTGTTTCTCTATTGAGATGCCAGCTATTCCATGCAAGTTTCCAATTGGAAAGGCAATTTTACACACCCATTTTGGCAGAAGCTGACATCTACCCTTAGAATAACAACTGCTGAATAAAAAAAAAACTCCTATAATCTTTAGAAGTTTGGACCTAAACTAAGGAACCAAGCCTTGTGGGTCCTGCAGTCCAACACAAGCTTTGATATGCTTGGCTGCATCTCTTACCTCACGTGTAAATTCAGGGTGTCCAACATTTGTCACCCCAAAGGCTGCTCTGGCAATTTGCCAGGTGGAATCTAATCTTTGTCTTTATTTACAAGTGCACATCAACAAAAAATGAGGGTATGCAGCCTCCCTTTGCTTATTCCCTCTTTGAGCAGGAGGTAATTCAATTCACCAGCAATTGACTATCTGCTGTGACCAGTCAGGTAGGATTTCCAGTTTGCCCCATTCTGATGCCTCTCATATTAATCCTCCAGCAAAGGGTGCAGGAAGATGCAAGAGGTTCAAGTCAAGTCCCAAAAGAGCTTAAGTCTTGTTCATGCAGTTCTCAAGGATTATAAAGAAAGTTTCAGCTGATTTGCTGCTGTTACAGCAGAAAGCAGAACTTTTGCACGTGCTAAGGTATAAACCAATTGACATCTTATGTCAGAAGCATCCTCATCAAGCAGTTGACCTATAACCATGCCACATGAAGCACCAGTTTATCAAATACTGGTAAGAAATGACTGCACATTGCTCTGGAGTGGTAAGCCTCAAACCAATACTGAAACCAAAGAGAAATAAGTGAACACACAGTGTTTTGTTACCCAGGCCTTGAATTGTGTCCTCATTTCACAGTTCCCAGGAAAATCATTGGTTGCATTCTTCTTGTTTTCAAAACATGCCGTCTTACACTGGTTTTTAGAAGGCTTCCACCAAACCCCATATGATGCACCAGTGTTTGGGAAGCCTGAGACAGAGGGTGCTGCACTGCAGCTCCTCTGCATCTCCTGTAAAGATGACCAACCTGGGGATTCCCTCTGCTTACCTGCACAACAGAGATATGCCCGTGTAACACGGCAAAGGTAAGAGCAGTCCAGTGCCGGCTGTCAGGATGAACTGAAGGGTATCGAGGAGAGGTACTGGGAACCTGGGAGGAAAGAACCAGGTAGTTATTAACCACGGCAGCCTATCTATCATAACCTTCAGGCTTGTACATAACTGCCTCGTTCCTTTGGAAGTGACAACCCCAGGGAATGGTTGCTTAGGCCATTTAGAGAACACTGCTCGCACCAGTCACTCCGTCCAGTCCCCTGGGCCTTTTTAATGGGCTTATTGGTTTCTCCTACTGGCAGCTCTTTCAGGATGGGAAAAGCCCCTTTACTCCCCCCATACCTATTAGACTTGCCAATGCCAATCATAATTGGAGCCGTGGAGTGCTCCAAGAGGTTTTGAAGGTTTTCCTCCCCCTCCCAAATCCCTGAAGCAATGGTTTCTGAAAGCCATGCCTTGCTCAGAAGCTTCCATCAAGGAAGCCTGCAGTTGCTAGGAGAGATTTCATAACGGCTCTTGTTATTTACAGATGAATAATTACAGGCAGAGGGTCCTCTGTTACTCACTGGTATATCTAAATTGGCTCCAGCATCTATAAGCATTTGGACCATGGCTTCATCTCCAGCAGCACAGGCATACATTAGCGGGGTCATACCCTTCAGGAAGAAAGAAGGAATAAAAAAGAAGTTATCTTTCTATTTGTATCAACAGGGAAACTGTCACTGACGCAGTCAGTTTGGATCTTAATGTACAGAAGAGCATGTGTGTGCATGTGCAGGTGTGCACGTGTGTAGGGACAGCTTATGTGTATGCCCAAAACATGCTGATTTCTCTGCAGAATGGGCACAGTGTACTAAGTGATGTGGACAAAACATCAGAGACCTGCAAGAACAGAGAGGGGATCACTGAAAATCCCAGCCACGTTTTGTCCACAATTCTTGAGCTTTCTCATGGCTGCCAAGAAAGAAATACCATTTCTTGGATCATTTGTAGCCAGATGAACCAAGAGCAGGAAACAACAAAAATATGCAGCATTCATTTATTTGGCAACTTACCCCATTGCTAAAATCCTATTTGCCACAATATTTCAGCATTTCAATCCCATAAATCTTCTTCCTCTCTGCTCAACCATCAAACCATGACGGCTCAGAAATGAATGATGAGAGAAATGAGCCTTACTTAAGGAGTTCATTCCAGAAGTAGCCAAGGACAGACAGGAAATAGCCTGGTAAAATCCGTTGCTGCTCCCATCCTGCAGCTTCTGCCCCCCTTAATTATTGTGAGCATGTGAATTTTTCACAGGCAGCATCTCTGCTCCTCACTGTGCAATAACAGCTTCATCTTCAGAGAGGAGAATGTAAAATTATCACACAGAGGAGTCTGATCATGTATCTGCAAAAGTGCCTTTTCCAAACAGCCACAATTCCAAGATTCCAGCAATGGAGGCAGTTAGTTACACACATTGCAAGGATGGGGTGCAGAGGGAGATGGGTTTGGCTTTTGTGGGGCTGTGGAGGATTCACACTCATTACAGACAAGTAAGCTTCACTGGGAATTTAACTCGGATCTGCAGGCACAAGCCTGTATTTACTGCCCCAATCAGGGATCTAAAACTAGAGGTCTATGTAGATTTCCCTTCCCTTTCCTCTCTCTCCCTTCTAATTTTTAATATCAGTTGTGCATTCCCTGCTTGTTCCTCACTACGGAAAGAGAAGAAACTGTTTTCCTAAACACCTCAAACCCTGTGAAACCAGGGTGCTGCCTGGTCCCCACTAGAAGTGAATACAGAGTCCTGCTCCAAACTCAAGTTTGTGGGTATATATTTCTCTTCCTCTAAAAGCATCTCTATACACATACATGTAGAAGTGGGTCTGAACATCCATCTCATGGTGGGTATGGACAAGCTTACAGTATGGGGTGGTCAAATCTGAACCTGAAAGTAAAGCCTACAAGTTAAATCAGTTCAACAGTTCTGTCTGTTGTTGGATTTGCAACCACGCTTGTCAAGTGGGAGATGATCACAACAGCCTGTGATGCCTTGGAGATGCTTGATCACTGAGCAGCGTGTCAAGAAGACTCATGACCAAAAGAAAGACCAACATATCACTTGGGAGTATTGTGTGCAGTTCTGGTGTCCTCAACATCAAAAGGACATGGAACTGTTGGAACAAGTGCAGAGGAGGCCAC
>JASSUY010012843.1:0-13365 GCA_032466535.1 Forpus xanthops | reverse complement strand
TTTTTTTTTTTTTGTTTTGTTTTGTTTTTGTTTTTTTTTTATGACCATTAGTTTATAACTTAGAAATTATGGTAAAAACAGTTCAGAAAAAATACAACAATACACCATGTTATTTGATGCTTAATCTACAAGCCATCAATCATTTGCATAGAGGCAAAGATAGCATGGGTATGGATTTTGAGTAGCATGCAGCAGTCATGCTCCTGGGAATCACAGGATCAGGACAAGATGGTGAAGCAGGTTAACTAGTAATACCTATCTTCCAGCCTCTGCTGAAGCATTGGACTCAGTTGGAGCTGCTGCTTTACACCTTAGTAAAAACCTTAAGAGGGCACCACGTTCTAGAGCCCACTGAATTTCTCTTAGTGGATTTAACTGGCAACTGGGTACCATTTTAAATAGAAGAGACCAAAATAATATAAGCATATAATACTATTTTCAAACCAAATAGCATTTTGAGAATTTTCATTAATATTATCTTGTTGATATGAAGAATTTCTACTTGGGCAAAATGAATTCATTTCACGAGGTAAATTTCAACAGAGATCAAAATTGAATTTTCATCAATATTTAAAAAATGAAGACCAATTTTAGCCAACAAATTTCTTCTTTTTAAGAACAGACCATGTCAAGGGTATAGAGTATTGTAAAGTGAACATACACAGGTTTAGGTTTGACCTACATTGCTGTTTTGACATAGAGTCTGAATTTTGATTTTTAATTCTCGTAATTTAGATATTTTATTTACATTGTAATTTTAATTCTAGGAGGTAAGAAAATCATCAAGGCTTTGGCTTCAGGGACCACCAAGATATCTATAGCCATAGTTTCACAAAACTAGGATTAGTACAAAAGGGCATTGCTTGTTGCTGTTCATCTCCCTTCTGGCTACCACAACCATTCTTACAGTCCTGATTCAAATAGAAAATTTTATCTAGGTTAAAGATAAACTGTTTCTGTTCTCACTGAGGTTTTAGTTCCTCAATCTAGTCTGCTGTAGGGCAACACAAATGGTTGTGCTAACCGTGGGGAAAAGGAAAGGCAGAGCTTCGTTTTTCACTTACATTGGCACCTTATGGCAGTTAAATATGTTTGTGAAACTATGGCCTAATTTAGACCTTCTACTTGACAATTAGTAAGGATGTGACACTTTCAGAGATGTCAGCTGTCAGAAATGCTACTGAAACAAAAACCACAGTGAGTCATCAGCACTAGATCTTACTCACCAAAGGGTTCTTATGAATTTTAAGGAGGGAAAGAAAAAGCCAAGGATACATAAAATAAACTCACTTAAATGAAAAGATGGTTGTATGATTGCCAACTTTATAAAAAGTTATGGTTGTCAGTATTACGTATACTCTTTTCATACTGAACCAAGAGATTCAATATTAATGCATTACATTTCAAGTAAGGAAATGGGAATATTGGAAAATCTTTTAATGTAAGTCTATGCAATAAGAGAATAATTTTGAGTTGATAATATGCAAAGAACAACATTTTTTTTTCGAAATCACTCAACTTCAGGAATTTGGTAAGATTTGCCCCTAACTTCTCCATGTTCTGTTCACTGTCTAGCAGCTGTGCTAATGTCTTACACAAACCCTGGACATTAAATGTACCTAACAAATTATTTTCAAGAACATTTTGACAAAGCTTTCCCAAGTGCCTTTCACACCTGCATTGTGAAAGAACTGCTAAACTGGTAGTGCATTCTAGCAGATTTTTCAGCCATTTCTAGTGTTCTTCAGTTATATTAAAATATAAGTGCCTCCCTGGTTTTAATCCTTTTAGAAAGGGAGCAAATCTGGAGTTTCTAAAAGTCATAGGGCACAGTATTGATAAAACCAATGAGCTGACCCAACTCCTCTCCTAGCTGAGAATAACTAAGATTAGGAAAGAGTAGTGATACAGAGTGCTAGGTGAAATACTCTACATTATCTGTAATAGTATTAATGAATCATGATGTGTCAATGTAATTGGCAGTAATAGATTGAGATTATTTTGGATGAATTTGCAGTAATGCCTTGATAAACTGATCAGATGCAGTCACAAACTCTTGAGCACACATTTTAAAACCACAAAGAAAGCTGTGCAATTCTCAATACCCCGTATGCTAGAATCATAGAATAGATAGGGTTGGAAAGGACATTAAAATCATCTAGTTCTAACCTCCCTGCCTAGGCAGGTACACCTCCCACTAAACCATGCCACCCAAGGTTCGGTCCAACCTGGCCTTGAGCACTGCCAGGGACGGAGCATTCACAGCTTCTCTGGACAACCCATTCCAATGCCTTATCACCCTTATGGTGAAGAATTTCTTCCTTACATCCCATCTAAACTTCCTCTGTTTAAGTTTTAACCCATTGCCCCTTGTTTCATCACTACAGTCCCTAATGAGTAGTCCATTCCCAGCATCCCTTTAGCCCCCCTTCAGATACTGGAAGGCTGCTATGAGGTCTCCATGCAGCCTTCTCTTCTCCAGGCTAAACAGCCCCACCTTTCTCAGCCTAAAGTTCTCCTAAAGAAGAACTTCAACGAAATCAAGCTGAAACACTTTCACATTTTCAGCAGACTCATGATTTTATTACATCATTTTCCTTTATGCTAAATTAAACAGTGCACTGCCTATAATACTAGTCATAAACCAATTTAGCTATTTCAGCCTTTCACAGTCTGGAACACAAGTTACTGCTCAGCTTCATTCTGTTCTTTTCCTTTGTGTTTATTCATACTTTGCCCACCTCCTCTCATTCACAAGAGAGTTTACCAACTCAAGAGTTGTAAAGTGTTGTGCTTTACCAAACAGACATATTGAAGGATAAAGATGGTGTGCTGTTGTTTTTGGTGTGCTGAAAGACAGATTTTTCAACCTGTTTAGTAACTGCCATGACTTATCCAGTATGTGTGCAGTGTACAGGCTAGGAAGAATGAGACAACAATAGATTGGTCAGCCTGTCACCCAGGGCATCAGCTAAATCTTAGATTAGTTTAGTAATCACTTGTTAGCATTAAAGGCGCCTCCAGGTTTCTCAACACTGGAATGGCCAACAAAGAAGGTTTTCCAGACCAGTATGTCAGAGCAGAAATTTAAATTAGGCTTTGCTAGATTTTACATTTTTGTTTGTGTGTTGGCTTTTTTTTTTGTTGGGGGGGGGGGGGTTTATTTGTTTGTTTGTTTGGGTTTTTTTTTTTAATATACTTTATGCTGTATAGATTAGCAAGAGCTTTGTAAACATGAGAAAACTCTCAAAGTACTAGAAAGGTTTGCAGCTGAAATTGCCCTGACATTCAACCATACTCTTGAAACTGTTACAAAATATAGCCAAACCTAAAGAAACTCTCACAGGGTCACAGGGTTATGAACAAACCAGGTATGTTGCAAAAGTCCCCATCAGTTTCATTGGATGGGACATGTTATAAAAGGATGGAGTCAAACTATTCATCTGAAAAAAAAAAAAAACAACAAAAAAAAAACAAAAAGAAAACAACACCAAAAAAAAAAAAAAAAAGAAAACAAATAAAAGCAGGAATTAAATTTGTTATCAGTTTCTAAGTATGAGCTATGATGTGCTTCCATTTACAGCTAATGGGAAATTGTGAAGTAGTAGATTTGTTAGGTTTCAAAGATTTTAAAATTCGCTTCTAAGGTGCCTTCTATCCCCATGAGTGATGGCTGAGTTTTACATGGAATACAACTTCTTATATAACCTAAAAACTTCACTTGTCTCTAATTTATTTTTCTGAATAATAATTCCTTATTTCTTCTCTAACATTTATTCTAATTGCTGCTGAAGTCTTTTGATAATGAGGTTACCTACCACCATTTGCTGATGCTATCATATGTGAAATAACTGCTACAGCTGATCCAATTACTCTTCAGCTCCACTGTTTGAACCATCTGCTGCAATAAATTGATTTCTGGTCTTCTTGCTTGAGAGGCACTCTTTTCTCTTCCATGCTGGCAACAGAGCAGGAAGGAGAAGTAAAGGAGATGGATACTCTACTAGAGCTGCCTTAAAGTCAGAAGAAAAAAGAACCTATGTCTAGAGAAATATGAGCAGGTTCTTAGATGTGGCATTTAAAGTAAAGGTGTTGACGCTTTCATATCAAATGACTGCTTCGTTAATTTTGAAGCTGGTTTGTCTTTTGTGGGGTTTTTTTGTTGTTTTGTTTTTTTTTTGTTTGTTTGTTTTTTCCCCAACTATTACAGATGTATTCCAAAAATTCAGTAATTCTTAACCTTTGGAGAGGAGCAGTATCAGAATTGAGAAAGATAAGAGAACATACATAAAATAATTTAATCCATATTTTGGTTCAATTACAGTTGGCCTTCTAATATATCTTTTAACTGATCGTGATATTCTAAACCCAAAACTTGGAGACTAAGAATTTGGGTATCTGAATGGAACTTGAGATAAAACATGCTATGGTACAAAACCTCACACTTTCTCCAAAAGCAGACTACTCACTGAGTATTTGAACAAAAAGTACTACATCCTATTTGAATTCCAAAGGGACACACATTTGAAATGCAATTCACCTATACAGAAACTCAGAGCAGAAGTCTATGAGAAAATTCATACTGAGAATGACACATTTCAGATTAAATCCTTAACACAAGACTGATGACTGCTTTTGGGTTTCGTTTGGGGATGTTAAAATACTTAAAAAAAAATTCCTTCACTTGTCTTGATCATTATACCACCTGTGCACATCTGCTGCTGTGCCTTTACAGATAAACAGTTCCACGGAGTATGAATTTCTGAATTCTTATCTTTCAAACTTTGTTATATGAGTAGACCTGAGTCTCATGAGAAGTTTTAATATTCACTGTGTTCAAGCATCTCCATTTTTGATGAGCTTTCATCAAGTGGCTTTCCTCTGAAAAAATTCTATTACTCTGAGATAAAGGGAAAAAAATAAGAAGTCAAAAGATTGCATTTTTCCAATCTTTACTTCTTTTTCTTTTTAGCAAAAGAATAATGTTTTTGCATATTCTTTTATAGATTTGTTATGAAATCAGGCCCTCAAAAATATCTCAATGTAGTTGCTATTTTTGAGCTCCCTCATTAATCAGACCTTAGACCTGGCTTCCCAGGATTCAGGTGAATCTTTTTTAAACAGTCTAACATTTACAGCTCATATGATAACACTGTCAATAACAAAAGGTAAAAGTCAGAAAAACAGGCAAGACAGTAGAACCAGTCTTTTTGCATAATACAGTATGCAATTAATGTGATGACAACACACAAATTGACTTAGTCTTGATCATCACAGACAGCACAGTGTCAAAATCAACTGGTTTTATAAGCTGACGTAATTTTATATTAAAGAAACATAAAAACAAATATTAGCAAAATTAGAATAACATCTAAAAGTAGCACACACTTCTTTTCCAGTGTCACACATAATGCTATTCCCCAAAAAATTTTGGGAGCAGATTTTGGTAAGAGCCATTGATTAAAAAAAAACAACAAAAAAAAATCTAAAAAAAAAAAATCACCTTTGAAAGAATCCCAATCATTGGTTGTTAAAACAGTAACAGTGACAACTGTAGATATTAGAAAAAGCACAGTACAGATTCTGTACACCTCAACTGTACATTTTACTAAAAGGTAGTTTTAAAATACTGCCTTGGAAAGATAGGTCTAATGTAATTAAAGTAATTGCATTCATTTCACCTCTTACATTGTCAGAGAATTGACAGTAAATCAAGAAAGTACACTGAAATCAAGCTATTAGAGATGCCATGTTTTGTACAGCAAACCTATGCATTTTTATGATTTATAATCCTGCATAAATCCACATTCTATATACAAAACAGAAAGTCTTAATACAAGAGAAGCTTTAAAGTGGGGTTATTTTTTTTTTCTTTATTTTACAGTAATACTGGCAAACTAAACCCAACAAATTCTGTCAATATTTTTCAGTTGTCAGTGATTTGGGCTTTTTTTAATTTCTATTAGTTAATCAGTGAATAGGCATAGTATTACTGTTAATTAATTTGGGTTATCATGTCAATGACATGGCTGTCTAACCTTGGTATTCCAGGTGTATGCTAATTTATTTTTGACTAATTACCAATGGAATAGTTAGAAGCACTTATTTATACTCTTTTTCTACAGAAAGATCCACTAAATCTTATTAATGCTTCCCTATTTCACTAAACTTATGCAATATCCAATAGCTGGCTTTTATGATATGCCAGTTATTGTCTTCCACCAATGCTATTAATGAAAGAAGCAATATATTGGTATTCTACAAATATGAATCATCAACCATATTAATCAAATTCTTGTGACTTATGTTTAACCTTAGCTCCAAAAAAAAAAGTGCTGCAAAAAGTTTCTGAGATTAGCCTTTTGCAATTAATGAGACATATATATTCAATATTCAACCCTGAAATCCCGAGTCCATTCCTCTGAATGCACAGCTTCCTTCCGGCACCTTGAACCCCAGGGGATATACAACACTATATTATTATTACTGTTACATTTTTATATATAAATAAGAAATACACCAGTATCTGCAGCAGTGCTGCATGAACTGTGAAGATGAGGGAAGTTACAGGGATTCACAATGCCTATTATTGGAGACAATATTTTAACTTTTTGCCTGTCTGAGACCATTAACGTTGCTGTCATATTCCAGTTTGCCTTATGTGGTGGATGCAGGTGCAATTTTTATTTAATGTTATATACAGATATTAATGCAAGTATTGCTGAAGAATATGGGCATAAAGCTACTCTATAGTTTGGCAAAAGTACCACACCACAGGGGTTGCTATGGAATCTGCAAGCACAATCATTTTTATAAAGCAATACTGCAAATAGCAACATAGCATGTAATTCTCATTTTTGGACACGGATATTACAGCTACCTATTACTTTGAAAATTAAACCAGCTTATTTCATTCTGTTTTAAACATATATTTTCTGAAAAGCATATCACGGGGTTCTTTAACCAGCTGACAGATTCTACACAGATTATTATCAAGATTGCTGTTAAAGTAACAAGCTTTTAAGACAATAGAAAATGAGAGTGCAGAACATGTCTGGCACTGTTGGTTTCAACTATTATAAATTGTTTATGAAGTGTCATTCCTTATTTTCATCAAAAGCTTTTCTTGCAGCAGAGATCATGTGTGCTTCAGCATGCAATTTCCCCTCTCTGGAGGGATTAGAATGTTCCGCAGTTTACTCTGATTGGGTTACACTGCAGTATTTTTTTGATAGCAAGCACTCAGATACAGCTGTTTCACTGAGCAACAGCTCTCACTGATCAACAAGGAAAAATAAAATATGCTAAGTAACCGAGACTTCATGCTGTATCACATAGACAAAAACCTGGCTGTGCTCAGAGAATGAAAGCGATGGGTACCATCCCCCACTGGAAATGATGTTGCTAATGCAGAGGATTTGCAAACCATTGACTATTACTACACTGCAGAGATTTCAGATTACTTTTGCTAATGCCTTATAAAGCTAGTAAAGCCTTTTTGAATACATAATATAGAATGGGTATTGTAAGAATTTTCTGTGTCAAAAATGCATTTTTTTTAATAATACTTCATATCATTAACGACTGTTTGCCCCAAAAATGAGACAGATGCTTTAATTTGTGACTCTTTTAGAAGGTTGGGGCTGTTTTATAGGTGCACCATGGCAGAAATTAATAATGCCTATTAATAAAAGTAAAGACAAATCTGTGGAATTTCCCAGTGCACCTACACCCTTCAGCTATATTTTAGTAAGCTCAGAGAATGTGGCAGTTCTTAACCAATGTGGTGTCAGTTCTGGATATAGGGCCATATGCACTATAGGGTACAGAACCTAAATCCAAAACTTCTGTTCCAGTCACAAAAGTATTACAAACAAAGCTATCTTTACACAACAAGCAGAATGATCATGTTGTAGCTTCATTAGTTCACTGGAACAAAACCAGTATAAAATCCATAAATTCTCTGCAAAGCTATAAGCTATACCCTGTGGCTGCAATTTGTATTTTTTGATCCTTTCTCTGGCTGAAAGCAGCAGGCACAGAACCATGATCATCTGAGGGGTGTCTATGCCCTCTACTGGAGGAAGACAGGCTTAGCGATTTATTGTAAATCCTGTGCTGCTACCAGGGGAGGAGATGCTCTTTTATTTAATCTGATGTGTTTCTGGCACTCAGCAACATACATTTCTGCTTTAAAATAATACAAACAACCCCCAGAATATATTTGAGTCCTTTTCACAAAAAGAGAATAAAATTTATCCCATCTCTTCCCTTTCATACTTTTAGAATACAAGTAATTTTGCATGCTGGGTACAGAAATCTTGTCTTCAGAAGTGAAAAAGAGTTTTTCTGTAGAGTCGAGCAAGGCAAAGATTTTTTAAGAAACAGAACTTTTCCCCTTCTATGTCTTAATATAGTCAGGGCAGGTGGGCACCAGGGGAGGGGGGAGGACAACTTCATAAAATAAAATACTGGGTGGGTAAGAGACAGTAAAGAAAGCTCATTTCTGAGAACATTTTAAGGGAGCCTTTCTTATTTTTTTATTCTCTGTGAACTAGGACAGTAAGAGTGCAGTGTTCTCCTTTTCTAAAAATTCTCCTTAATGCTTTGCATATTGATATATGACTGGCCCATTGTGCCAAAACTACTGTTATATATCACCATTAAAACATGAATATATTTTATATCTGCAGGTTAAGAAAGAAGACTGCAAGTCAACTGTGTCTTCCATAAAGGCAAATAACTTCCAGGTATGCTGGAATAATTTCAAAGGTATATAAAAAGATACAAGTTTATTCAAATAAAGACACTTGAAATCTGCAAAGTAATATATATGCAAATTAGCATAACATTTTCAAAGGAGCAAAAAGTTTAGAACCTGATTCAACAAAAATGGACAGTGACTTCAGTTGGATTATGACATCAATAAACATAACAATAATAGACATTTTATAGGGTAAATGATTTTTTAAATGACCTCATATGGTTTTGCTCATTACTAAATTTGTAGAAAAATTATTACATACACATTTCATGCCTATTCCAGAAGGAGTTTTTAAATTACATACCTGTCTAGCAATGACTTAAAAAAAATTTGCTCTTTAAGCAGCTACTCAAGAGTATACAAAAAAAAAAAAATAAAACCCTAGAGGGTTTTTATAAACATTTATATTATTACATTTTGCTATTATTATTAGCCACTGAGGTAATAAAACAATAACTATTCTGGACTTGGAAAATCAAAAGAGGAAGTTTAAATTCAAATCAGATACAGCTACTAAAACCATACACATTGTCCTTCAAAGCACAACATAGCTGAGTTTGTTTTTTTTTTTTTTTTTTTTCTGTTAGCTATATCGGCCCAAGTATACAGCAGCTACTCTTCATAACAGGAAAAGAATGCATTATATATACTCCATGCACAGGTTCACCTGCTCACACCCTGCCCCAATAACCTACTACGTGTATGCAGTAACCTGTTGCTGGAGAGTCTGCCTGTTAGGCCCTGCAAAGGCATCAGCTATCCAGCTGCCTTAAGACAGCTGCTGAGGGGTGCATCAACACTTCTAACAGGTGTCTCTTCCTTCTCCTGGGAAGCATGGACTTCCTGAGTGTAAATGGGATTAAAGTGATTCTGTTATTACCTTATAGGAGGCAGATCCCAGGCTACCCTCCCCCCAGGGTGAAGATTATCTGCTGCACCCACTGCTCAGCAAAACTGTGGAGGCATCCTCCATTAGACTTGGCCACCAGAAGACAATACTGGAGGTCTTCCCAGGCAACTCACAGAAATCTGTCAAAAACCCACACAGTTGAACTGGATTTTTTTTCCGATTTTTAGAAAAATTTCTCTGGTAAGAGCAACATAAACATTTAATATCATCCAGATCATGACAAGTTGATATTGATCATAGTCATAAAGCAACATATTACCTAGATGCCTAAACACATTGCCTCATTGCTAAAGTGGTTCTCCCTTAATTTTACCAATTATTACTTGTTAATCTATATAAACTTCATATAATAAATACACAAAGACTAAAACAAGTACATAAAAAGGCTGCCTTTATTCTTTTGAGTTCTTAGCAATGTATTCATTTTTGGTAAAATAACTTCCTGCATGCAGTTCATCAGTATAGTATGAGCCAGTAGTTTCTATACAAGCAGGAGCTCATCCATATTCCAGTTCTTTTGTAAGAAATACAAAGTATTCCACTGTCCATTGCACAAGCTCACTATTCATTCTCATGAAGAAAGATTTCGAATAACGAATTACATTTAAAGCGCTACTACTGCAGTATGAACCAACAAGAAAAGCAGATAGTGTGAGACTAACAATGGGGACAAGCAGTTTCTATGATTTAAGATTACCCTGAACATTGACAGGACTATAATTTCAAAAGAAACCCTTCTATCTGGTTTCATGTACAAAGACCTTCCTATTGATCAGAAAAAGAACTGTGCTATTTAAAATTATTCCTTATTAAAATATGTTCCATACAATTAGCAGAAACTTGCAATTATCAGTTCACGTTGTATCTTAGGTTGTCCAACACTGAAGTGTCACAGATAGACAGCAATTAAAATTACTAACAATGTGAAGATATGTGTAGTTTCTTGTAAGTATAAAATGTTACAAAATAAAACTATATTCAAAATAATAAGAATAGATCAACAGATATATATTATGAAAGCTTTTTCTAGCCCCACATTTTAAGCAATGTATTTTTCCTGTGTAGTCTGGTTATTTACAGCATACTTGCTGATTAAAAAACTCAAAATAAAATCTATAATAGCAGCAAACTATTGCTTACTGGTATGAGGAATGATGGTCTTGTCAATCAGTTTTTTTCCTTTTTACCACTCATGTCTTCCCACCTTAGACTTCAACAGCTGTAGGGTAATAGCAGCAAGCATGCATTTGTTAAAGCTTTCCAAATATCTGGAGTATTACAGAATACATCATATTATCTATAGCAATGTACACTCACTAGGGTATGGATGTGATGCAATAAATACAGTACTTGGGTCACTGCCTCTGTTCAAACAGGTACCACTGCATAAAACAATTGATTAAACAACAAAAGACTTTTTACTTACATATGTAGTGTCAGACTTGAGGATAAAATGTCATATAGACCACAATGCAGGACAAAGGTAATTTAAATACATCCTTTTTGTCATCTCAGTCTTCCACGGAAGATTGTATCACATACAGTGGAAACCTGACTGAAGTGCCATGGGGTGGGAAGTGAGGGGCATCAAAACCGCCCCTGATATATTTTGTGTCTCTAGCATGACCCACACTTCCAAAGTATGGAAATTTAAGTCTGAGGTATACATTAAGGTAGAACTTGTCCCAAAAGGTAATCTGTTATCAATTTAAACATGCAGCTTTTATTATGTCTTAAGTGGGATATATTCATGTGAAATAAGAAGTAGAGAAACATGACTTTGGAATAGTGTATGGAAGATACTCATGAAATTATATGGTCTATGATTAAAAAAAAGGAAAAAAAAGACTAGCACTTTCTTTATTTCAGTAATTCCCTGTAGGCACAATTTGGCATTAGTAGCTTTTTTTGTGCAAATGTTTAAAAATCTCAGAAATTATGAGATATCATGGACTCTGAAATTAACTATTTTCTTCATAGTTTCACATCTTTCAAAACAGCAGTTGTGTGTGTAGCATCCTTTCTTTAAACCACTGCATCTGAAATGGACTGCATAATAAATTAAGAATTACTAGGAAGTATCAAGCATAAGTATATTAGAACAAGAGACAAAACTACTAACCTCTTTTTCTGTGAAAAAGAGGACTTGCTCTGTTTTCTGATAAATTCCCTATCTATACTCAGTTCTTTTTCATATTTGTGGTTATCTGATCTAGATCCTGAGGTTCTATAATCTGGAATCTTGTTTTTCTACATTTAGAAGTGGCTTGAGGAGAACTATGTTCACATTTTGATGCCATATTTACATATTCTTGACAGTGTTTCTCTACAAGAGTATTTATGTTTTTTTCCTCAGCACAGTAGAATGGCAAATAGCAGTACATGAATTAAAGCAAATGAGATCATGAAATAACTGACACACACAGAACACACATGGGAGATGAAATGTACACAGTGGATGTACTTATTCCACAAAAATACAGACTTATTAGGACTGGTACACACTCCATTAATGGTTCCTACAATCCAAGCAGACACTTTGTTTCCTCTCCATTAGCCAGCTGATAATGAAAGCTTTTCTTCTGCAAAGTTGTTTCCCTCTTACAGACCAAGAGTTTGCTAGTGAAGGGTCCTTGTCTTTGTACAGGCACTGACTATAGCAGTGAGTAAATATGTAAAAACTTGTAATTTTGGCATAATCCTCCAATAAGAGGCCTATTGATAAAAATGTAATTTTATCAGGCTTGTGAACATTCATCATGCACAACCTCTTTGTCTTTCACTTTTTATTTCCTTTTCTGTCTTTCCCCTTGTCTTCTTTTTCCAATTTGTCATCTTCATACTTTTCTTTTTCTGGTTTTGTTACACTATCATAAGAAGGTGGAGATGTGGAAGATGCAGACATACCCATTTTCTCTGGAGGTGAGTTTTCACTCATCTTCCTAATAATCATACCTTCTTTGATAAGCAGATCACCCTCATCTTTCCGATACATAAACAAAAGTTTTTTTACTGAATGCCTTAATAAATAACGTCTGTAAGCACGCTGAATAATAGTAGCAGATACTTCCTCCTGTTTTCGCTTTAATGTAGTTGTAATTGGTTCATAGGAGACTTTAGAAGGATTGGCTGCCATAAACCGATCTTCCATCTGTATTCTGAGGGCATCCATCTCATCACTTTCCCCCAAAACACGCTTTGTGAAAGCAAACAAAATGTCAAGGCAGTGAATTCTGTCACCACTTACCATGGGAAGATCCATTGCAATAAGCTGGACTTTGTTTGGTTTGGGTAGATGAAGAGGAGGCTCAAGTGCTGCTGCAAAATCAGATAATTTCTCAAATTCCATGAACTGTGTTGCATCGGGGTCAAACTTCTCCCAGACTTCATAGAACATCTCAAAGTCATCCTCACTCAGGGGTTCAGCGCTTTCTTCAGTAGCAACACCAAAGTTCTCCAAAATCACAGCAATGTACATGTTCACCACTACCAGAAATGATATGATAATGTAGCTGACAAAGAAGAAAATTCCAACAGAAGGGTTGCCACAGTCACCTTTCACTGAGCTCCCTGGATGAGTTTTGTTAGGGTCACAGTCTGGCTCCCCACTGTTGAGAATTGGGGCTAGCAAACCATCCCAGCCTGCAGATGTGGTAATTTGAAACAGGCAGATCATGCTGTTGCCAAACGT
>JASSUY010012841.1:0-23821 GCA_032466535.1 Forpus xanthops | reverse complement strand
ATAGGCCCCCTTCAGATACTGGAAGGCTGCTATGAGGTCTCCACGCAGCCTTCTCTTCTCCAGGCTCAACAGCCCAAACTCTCTCATCCTATCTTCATATAAGAGGTGTTCCAATTTCCTGATCATCCTCCTGGACCTTCTGTGGAGTTGTTCCAACAGTTCACCGTCCTTTTTATGTTGAGGACACCAGAACTGCACACAATACTCCAAGTGAGGACTCACAAGAGCAGAGTAGAGGGGGAGGATCACTTCCTTCGACCTGCTGGTCATGTTCCTTTTGATTGCAGCCCAGGATACAGTTGGCTTTCTAGGCTGCAAGTGCGCACTGCCGCCTCATGTTCATTTTCTCTTTGACCAGCACCCCCAAGTCCTTCTCCATAGGACTGCTCTGAATCTCTTCTCCTCCTAATCTGTAGCTGTGAAAAGTATGGTATTTTTCACAGCTCTTAGGATTATCACAAATAAATGTATTTATTTTAATAATTTCTGAAGTCAAATATACAGTTATTGATACTGCACCCTCTCCCTCTCCAAGCTATAGAGCTGAGGCAAAACAATAAACCTCATCCCCAAGAGAGTTTGTTTCAGAAAAAAAAGCAAACCCAACCCATGAATTGCTAAAATTGGTGCTTTAATTGGCGTAGATCTTGCAACCTTTATCCTCAAGACATTCTAATTGCATTAATTTAGATCTTACTCAGTATAAATCTAGCAAACTGTTGTCTCTGAAAAGGGTTTAGCAGACAGTAAAGTTTTAGAGTAAGGAGAATTAAGCTGACTTTAGTGGGTTTTGTAGATGCAGTAAGCATAAAAACCGTAATAAATCTAACAAAAAAAAAAAAATCTACAGGTATTTTTATGCAAAATAATCTGTTGAACCTGTTGAGGACATAGCTTGATAGGACATTATGGATAGAACTGAATTTCTCAAGAATTCAACCTCTAGTGGAAGTTGGACAGAATTTGAAATTAGAAGATTGCTGCTGGTGGATGCCTTCTTGTTTTAGCTTAGCATTGAGATCCTGTTCTCTTTTATTGACTTTGGGAAGTTGCAGCAATGGAAGAACTATTCGTTGTTAGAAATTGATAATTGTATGTTCAGTTTATGTTCCTCAAGTAGTGTAAGCTGACTATTACCTGTATAAATGATAATGGATTTTACTTTTAAAAAACTGTAATTTACTTTTCTAAGATGTGGAAAAAAAAGAAAGTGTGGAATCCAGTGATATGCTGAATACTGTACTAGTAAGTATTGCAGGCAGTCCAACACAACCACTAAGGTCTTTCCCATTGTTACCTAATTTCATAAGGCGGTCTTACTCTGTGATTAGCAAATAATTCGTTGGTGATAGAACTTATGGCTTTTCTGGTTTTATTTGGTAAATAACCAAATAAAAAATCCAGGGCAAAACTTGTTTTGGTAACCTAAGTATGAAATATCTGAATTAGGAATCCTGAAAATTAGTACTTGTAGAAATGGGATGCCACCACCAATTCAGGTCATTATATGAACTTTAATACTAGAAATACTTTTTTAGAAGAGATAAAGAATTATTATTATTATTATTACTTTTACTGTTTTTTTTTTTTTTTGTGATAAACACTGCATGAGTGGTATGTATACTGTATATATTAGGATGTGTAGAGGTGCATTATTTTCGGAGTGAAGAATGACAAAATAAAAAAGGTAGAGCATTTTAAGTTGTCTTAAAAATTAGGGGTATACCGTATGCATATTTTTTGTTCTGTTTGTTTGTTACCAGTTTACTGAGAGGTATTTTGTTGCCTGTTTTCTCTTTCAGTAGGCAACTAATTGTATACCTAGAGGGTCACTGGCTGGGGAATTTTTCTTCTCCAAATTATGTGACTGATTAAAACCTTTGAGGACAGTCCTTTGGTCACATTTTGTCCATGTAACTTTTGTTGTCATTTCAATTAGGCATGCAAACCTTGGAGAAAAGGAAACATATTCACATAAGATTCTGAAATGAGCAGAGCAACCTATTCTCAAGTTATATGTCTAAATATTATTAAGGGGTTGATATGTACTAGTGCTCTTATTGTCCAAAAAATATTAAGGAGACTGTATAATTTTCTTCAACTGACACCTTCTTAGGCAGGTTTTGAGACGTTCATCCTTCATCTCTGAATGAATTGTAAAACTTTCCAAAAATAGCTGTGCTTTTTCAATATTTTCAATGGATCTGAACTTAATGGGCTTCTCTCAATAGTTACAATAAGCACTGCCCTCCAGCTTCTTCCAAGAGCAAAATTTTAACTATGTTGAAAAACTATGTTGAAGTATCAGGATAAGCATTCTGGCCTTCCTGTCTTCACAGGTTGCCTCTCTTGTCCGTTCAGGAGTGACAGTGCCCCGACAGAAATATACTGAAAGGAAGTTGGATGCATAATTTGGTGTCTCTGGTCAGGTGTAATATACATTCTGATTTTCACCTCCTAACCTATACTCCTATAATTTGAAGTGGGCTTTTTATTTTTTTTTTACTCATCTATGAAGGCAGAGGCTGTTGAAATTAATGAGAGATGGTATTCTTATATTGTTACTTAACTCCTAGTAGGCTGAGTCTCAGAGGAAGATGTACAATAGCATGCAGTAGAATGATTACAAGGCAGTGGCACTGTCAGGCTTTTTGTATTTTCATTGCCTGGATTTTGTGACTTTATATGAGTGTCTTGTGTATACAGCAACTTTTAATTCCTTCCTTTTGTTTCTGTTTCTGGGAGAGTGAGCTCATTCTGTGTCACTGCATTTAGATGGAAGGAATGCAGTGAAGCCTTGCTGAAGATCAGTTGAATTCAGGAAACACACAGGCCAAAGGCTGACCTAGTTGAGTTCTGTTACATGCATGCTATTCGCATTCTTGACATTCTTGCATATTGCAGAGGATTTAATTGTAGGTTCTGCTCCTGTGAGTGATTTTGGAATGCCAGACAAGTGACAAAATTAAAAACGGATGCTGTGGTATCTAAAATCATACAGCAATTAGCCAGCTGCATCAGGAACTTTGGCATATGTCCAAATGATGCTATGCATACCAAGTCTCAATGTTTTATTTATACATAGGAAGTGGTAGCCTTGTTAAGAAATACAGTATTTTATTACTTGTGCAACCTTAGTAAAATTTCAAACTGAATTTCAAAGATGCATACGATTTTGTGTCAGGGAAGGATATGTCTGTTTGGAAAGCCTTCAGTCTTAAGGTTCTGATTAGATACCTAATCTATTCCCAACTGTATATGTATTCTATTAATGGTGAATTCTTGTAGGAAAACAAGGATAAAGCATGTTTTGATGCATTGTTTTATTTGTTTAGCTTAGATCAGGTGCACCAAAAAGTATGTTTTCTTTCACTGAAGAAATCATAAATAAATTAATATATTGTTAGAGTGGGTATGCAATTATGTCAGGTTCCTGGTTTATGCAAACATAAGATATTGACATCTGGGAGCTACATAAGTGATGGTAAAATTGGTTAGGAACTGAAGGATGTGGATGGTACATTGACCATTGCGTTTTGTTACCTTAATCTGTTGTATCAGACCACCGTTACAATTCAGCTTCCTTTGTACCTTTATTTTAAAAGGAAGTGGGATACACTATATCACTGGGCAGAATCTGAATTTCCACAAAAATCCTTTCTGAAGTCAAGGGCTGGGTGGATATTCAGAAAAAGTACTTCTATATGTTTGTTCATTTTTTATTTTGGTAATCATTAGAGACAAGATTATGTGGGCAAGATGGAGCCTGTTCTAACCAGGCATTGCTTGTCTGACATAGTGATGTTCTGTGCGAGTCCATGTGCTGAAGATGCACTCAAGAGGACTGGCATGGTTTGTTTTTGACATTGCGTAAAATATTGTTTATCTGCTTTTGGTACTATAGTTGATCTAAAACCTGAAGAAGTTTAGCTATTTCTTTATCCCTGAAATGAATGCAACCTCCAAGCCTTGTGAGAGACATGGTGAGACATGGACAAAGACTCTCCAGACCACAAAATATTAAAATACAATCAGAATAGCTCCTGACATCTGTTTTTATAGGCCAAAAAGACTGAGCAATACAAGGCAAAATGAAATAAAGATATTATACTTAAGAGAAAAGAAAAGATAATTGTTTTGCATCTCATGAAATATTTATAAAATTTTCTGCATTCTCGAAACTAGAGGTAAATAATCAAAGAAAAGCCCTACTTAAGGACTGGAGACCTAGCCCTATCATCAGTTTATTAAATCTATTCAGGATATCTTTGCTATGACTTTTCTACTTCAGGTACTTAAAAAGTAATTCTATCTTAGAAAGTTTAAGAGCTGTTGTATGTTTTAAATTAATATTATAAAGAAAATAATCCTGCCTTAAAATAGTACACAGTAGTACATAAATAAGTTTAATGAGAAATTTTTTGAAACAAGTTGTTCTTTGGGTTACTTTCAATAAATAGTGAGGAGTTCAATTTAAAAGTCTGTGATTTGAGTTTACCCTTGATGAAAATGAGTTGGCTTCAGGGGAATTGCAGCAGGGAACGATCTGTTCCAGAATGCATTTTTACCCTAATTTTGTCATAGGGTGACGTAATGCCGTGACTGCAGAGGACAGCAATTGCATGGAGAATAGGAATGCAACTGGTTGTTCAACAGAAGTTAACCCCATGGGGGTAGAATTATCAAGGATGCAGGCATGTCAGTAATGAGTGGACTTATCGCATAACTTGGAAATCATGCAGGCTGACACTTTGCAAAGACCTAAAATTATCATTCAATAAAAAGGTACATTAAAAAAGTTTGTTCTAAAAAAAAAACTTCCTCGTGTATTTGAACAGAATGCTGCCATCATTTTTGCTTATTTTAAAAACCTCATCTGTGACTGAATTTCAAGGGTGCATATAACAAATTAATGACATCTTTGCCTAACTTGTATAATGTCCACACTGAGCCTAAGGCAAAGCTTAAGTATCAGGCCACGATAAATAGTGGAAAATAAATAGTCTTTGTAGGCAAAGATTATGCTATCCAAAGGTAATAATTCAGTTTTAGCCTGATTTGGTAGCCTGAACTAGCAAATTTCAAGGAGCACAATACACAAGGAGCACTTTGTCTCAAAGTACGTCAAATGATCGTTTTCACTGGCTGATGAAAAAATTATCTTTTCCTCCCTTTTCTGCAGAAATATGAACAGCCTCAAGAATGAGGAATGATAAGCTAATTTCACAGTAAAGACCACACTTCATGTACAGGCATTTAAGAGTCTGGTTTACATTGATACTTTTCTTGCAATCAGGGGAAGATACAGACTTCTCTTTATCCATGTGGCATGCTCTGTCTTACTGACCTCTTGTTTGCTGCAGGAGTGTTAGAGCCACTTCACTAGTGCTCTTCGTCCTTTCACTTTCTTAAGGCCCCTTGACACTGCCAGTAATTGTCACTGCATGCTCTGCCTGCTACAGTGAGGTGGGCTGTTACTGTCAAAGGAGATGTGATGGAAAAGCTGGTGGCTGCAGTCACTCCTGCCAAATCCATGCTGTGCTACTGGCAGACTGGGGGTCTGGTCTGTGGTGGTAACCTCTTTCTCCCAGCTTGGTTCCCTCAAGAACTGGCAGCCTGGAGCATCCTGTGGGCTTTGGTCCAGCTGCTGCATTGCCAGATGGCCAGTGCCACACTAGTCTAGCAAATGATTTGGTGCCAGCAGTAGGGGAATTCACCCCCTGGAGCTACAGTTGTAGCATTTTGCAGGGATCAGTTGTATTGAGATGTCAGATTGCAGCGTTCTACCTGTGAGTTGTATTTTCCTAACTTAATGAAGGTTAAGCTGTCATTTTGGAAAGCATTGGGGGCCGTTCTGGAATAGACAGAGCTGTTTTATTAAAATGCTTTTCTTGCCTATGTGCAAAGTTCCAGCTGTGCCCTGCCTAGCTACTTAATGTTCACTTGATGGTAATCAGCGACTTGGGGCTGCTTTAAGCAGTAGTTTTCTGATTATCTTGGTGCAAATGCACTTTATCAAATGCATCTGTAATAAACTTTTGAAATAATATATTCATAGGTTACTTGTTCATTTCTGAAACGTGAATATATTTCAGAATTGCTTTTTATAGTGTACTTCTTTACACAGATAAAATACAATGTTGCAGTTCCTTGATTTGCCATCCATAAGATTTCACAGCACAGTTCTGATGCATCAGTGTTATGCATCATTATTAATTAATGAAAAAAATAAAGCAAATTTCAGACCAAAGAAACAAATTGAACTGTTCTTAATAGAGAAAGATAAAACTTCCAGTCCTGTCAAGGCAAGTTGTGTAATTAATATATGCTCTTTGGAAGTTCATGTTTTGAAAATAGATTTACAGGCATGTGGTTTTGACTTTCTGGATTATAATAACATCTGTAAACAGAGTGATGGAATTTATGTGTAGAAACTCAAGAGAAAAATTACTCAGTCATGTCATGCATTAAGTCATACAAAATAAATCTGTCCTTGTTTTTTTTTTTCCTTTGAATGTGTAGTTAGATTTGCTTTTCTACTGAAGCTTATACTGGATTGCTAGGAAAAGAGGCCTGTTCTAGGGCATAAAACGTAGCAATATAATTTTCACCTTTCTGCTACAGCAGGGAAGGGGTAAAATATATTTCCTATTTTGCCACAATGCGCTTAACCCAAATATTTTCAGACAACCAGACAGAAATGACCATTTTACAGTCTAATACGTATTTTAGTGGCAGAGATAGTCTATATTTATTCTGTGAATATTTTTGTCAGATTCTGGCCTTAAGGATAAAATATTTTTATGTCCAGTGGTGCCAATTATAAGATAGGGGATTTTGCACTACCATGAGAAAGACAATAATATTCAGGAAGTGGAACAAAAAAGTTATCTCAAATGCACACCAAAAATAGTTGAAAATCTTGCTTTTAAGTTGCAGTATGCATCGAAAATAACCCATTAAATCTAATTTAAGAGTGCACACAACTATAGCATTTTCTCAATGTCCTGATTCAGTGCAGCTGTCAATAAACCATCAACAGAATTTCACTGCCTGAAAACACTTGTTTTTAACAGAACATTGTAATTTACTCTGTCATGGGAAAAGGAAAATATTTTTGTTCTTATACATTATTCTGGTTGAGACTTTTGTGAATTCTTAAATTCCAATATGTTTTAGCTACACAGTAGGTTGGGTAACTCGGATTTCAAGCAAGGTGGCTGGAGTTTTCATTTAGATTCCAGTGCTTTTTGCCTCTAGTCTTCTAAGGTTTTTTCTCAGCTGTCATCCCTAGTTAAAAAACACACGGTAAAATAGCTACAGAATATCTAATGCACAAGCTTAATATGAAATTTCCTATTTGACTATCAGTCAAAAAGAAAAAAAGAAGACATTGGTTCGGTTTTCTACTTTCAGAGGTTGGAACTTAAAAGTTTGCAATCTGATGTTAAGACTTTTTTGTTTTAACCTAGAAATTCAAGCACGTGTTTTAAATATTTATGCTTTTTTTTGGAACATTACAAACTGGTGTTTGGGCAGAGAGGATCAAACCAGTCGATGCCTCAGTGAAGCTGGATATTTTGATTCAAAAACTAAGCATCTGCTTTGATTGGAGAATCAGTATTCTCCATTGCTTTTACAACTTTAGCAGGGTGGTACTCTGCTACTACAACATGTGTTCTAAGCAAAGCTGAGTCTCACTTCACCTAAAGGAGAGTATGTGCGAAGTACATGTGTCAGTGGAAACATTCTCCTGAACATACCCTAAAGCTTAGCTCTAGCAGTTCAAAATTATTTCTAGTCTTTTGTGTGTGAGAGCAACCTGTCCCACATATAGACCATGTTTCATAGGGGAGCATCACAGAGGAAAAAAATAACTGTGTATTACACCTAAGCTTTTCTCTATTTGTTTAATGATGTTTTTAATATTTAGAGATAGCATTAATGTAAGAATTAAGTGTTCCTTAAGGGGAGATAATCTGCAAATAGATTTAAAGTTTTTGTAAAACATGGAGAAAAAATTTACAATCTATAGCTTTGATGCACTCTTCCTCCATTAATTTTCTATTATTTTCTCATAAAAATGTGAGTATCTAGGATTGATATGAAAGAAGCTAGAACTAAAACCAATGTTATTTTCACTTAGGAATAGATCAAATTTTTCTTATCTCTTGAAATAGTTTAAGGGTTTGGAGGAAGGACAAGGGTGGATAAGTTCTAGGAGTAATTTTTATGGGAAATTGCTAAAGATACCTAAAACCAAATCTGAGGATAATAATAGTGCGTAGATTTCTGTTGCACTTGGAAATGTGGGGTTGGTTTTGAAAATTGAATTGCTGGCTGTTATATCAATAACCTCATGGAATTACTTGTCAGTGGGAGATAATAAAGGGCAGACAAAAAGGTCTTGGAAGGAGAAAGTCTACAGGGCAGGTTTCTCCAATTAGGATTGAAAATTTCAGCTCTTTGGTGTTCCCTCAATTTTTAAGCAGGTAAAAAAATGATAATAAGTTTGTATAGAGGTAGTCCCGATGTCTCTCTTGGTGTCTGAGTGTACTTTTGCCTTTGGTTTTAAAGAGAGAGCGAGGAGAGAAGATTGTGATTGGAGCTACAGTAACTTTCCATTTTTTGTATCAAAATATAGTGTCAAATGTCAAATTGAATAACAGAAGAGAACTGTTTTCTAGATTAGTCTTTTTTTGCCCTACACAGGCTAATAATATGCACCACAATTTAAAGCCTTACCTTGAATTGTGAAGGCAGAGAATAGCTATCTTTTAAAGATCCACTTAAACAGATATAAAATAGGGGCATGCATAATAAAAAGTGTAAGCCAACAATAACTCACTTGGATGAAATGCCGCATTATTGTTTTTGAAAGTTTGTCACTGTAATTTCTAAGGTGAAACTGAAAGACATAAAAAAGGTACATTTCCCGTATTTTGATGCCTTTAGAGTAATAGACTGCAAATTGAGGCATGCAGAAGAATTTTTATTTAAAAACAGAACAGGCCTTAAAAGAGGTCTTAAAAAGGAAAAGCCTCTGCAAAGCATGGTCATAAACTGCCAGATCTGTCTGCAAGAAAGAAGATGTCCAGGTGAATTGCCGAGCAGTGTTGTTGTCCTGTGTTCAGCAGTACCAGTCATTTTACTCTTTCTTAGCAGCTGGTGCAGTGCTGTTTTTTTGACTTTCGGCCTGGGAACAGCACTGATAACGCTGATGTTTTTAGCTACTGCTTAGTAATGTTTTGGTCTGACCAAGGGCTTTATTAGCCTCATGGTCTGCCAGGGAGAAGAGGAAGCTGGGAGGAAGCAGAGACAGGACACCTGATCCAAACTGACCAAAGAGGTATTCCATACCACAGCACGTCATGCCCACTGTATAAACTGGGTGCAGTTACCTGGAAGGGCTGGATCACTGCTCAGTTGGGTTGGGTATCGGTTGGTGGGTGGTGAGCAGTTGTATTCTCTTCCTTTGTTATTTCCCTTATCATTATTATTATTGGTGTTACCAGCAGTGGTTTGTGTTATACCTTAGTTACCGGACTGTTGTTATCTCAACTCATGGGAGTTAAATTCTTTTGGTTGTTCTCCCCATCCCTATGGGAGTGTGGGGAGGAAGTGGTGAGGGGGTGAGGTAACGACATTGTGACAGATTTATGGCTGGGCTTAAACCACAATCCAGGCAGTAATATGAAGCTAGGAATACAACATTTTTCTATAATTAGGTTGGATTTAAGGACACTGTATATGTGGCTTATCTAAATTAGAATTAACTATTGAAATAAAAGCTAAAGTTTTCATCTAACCATGTAATATTACATGTTTATCAGTTGTGGTTTGTTTTTTAAATTATTTTCTTTTCTTTTTTCTTTTGCCATTTTCTAAAGAAGCTGCTTACTGATTTTTATGAGGGCTTCAATATAACTTTATTGGGTATAGGCATGTGGGTCCTTTTTTTCTTTCTTTTTTCTGCTTGACTGTCAACAGGATGTTATCTGAATAGAATTCGTATTAAGTGTCACCTAGGAGATATATAAAAGGAGCTTTCATACACTGTCACTGTTTAGATATTTCAGGAGATAAGAAAGAACCTTTTTGAGCTGTTAGCTATTAAAGGAAGTAAAAGTGGCTATTTTCTATTAAGATCGTGCACAATATTTTAAGCAGTTTTAAGATTTTGAATCAGCCCTAGGGCAAGGCTATAGGTATGTATGCAAAACCCCATTTTAACCTTCAGTTTATCCATTTAATAAGGTAGAAGTTTACAGTGCACAAACGTCTATTTGCAAGATTTTTTAGCTCTCTGAAAGAAATTTGCTACCATAACATCATGAAGGATTTTTTTCTGCTTTTTTAGACAGTCTGTTAATATGCAATGCATATTCCTCACCTCTGTTTTGAGATTCTTTTCAATTTAAGGGTGATGTTACATTTTTAAGCAATCTAACATTTCCCTAATTTTGCCTCAGTACAAGTATAGTCAAATAGGAGTTGCATATATTTAACAGTTCAGTCTGGGAGAAGCACCTTTCAGTGACATTTTTCAGTGGCTTTTTCTGCACATAACACAAAACACATTGCAATATTTTGCACATGCTTGGCACATTACCAGAACCAGAATTGTTCTACATTTCTTCTGAACTTTAGTTCAAAAACTAAACAATTTTTTTTTTTAGAATAAGGTAATGATCCCTCTTAGTAATATTTCTTGCGTTATGTGTATTATGATGCTTCTTTACTACTTTGTTTGCATTATACATTATAATTTAGAATATAAATTACAAGTATACATCATATAATAATATAAAATGAACAGGCTAGAAATAGAATGGCAATACTAACTCAAGTAAAATTACTGTCCTTATAGTTCTCCTTTATTAGAGTTATTTGATTAAGTATAAAATGGGGCTGCAAAATATGCTTAATATACATAAATATCCCCATTACTAATATGGTATGAAACATTTACTTGTCTATATTTTGGTTAGCTGTGAATCACAAAACTTTCCTTACCTTTGCTGCTTAATTTCCTTCTGTGTCTTAGGCTGTCTTTCTAGGATAATATTCATTACGTTGTATTGATGCTGCTGATGAAAATTGGCTTTACAATGATGTTGCCTGAATAACAGGCATTAAAAGCACAGATCTTGCCAATTAGAATTGCTTGGATTACTGACAAAATATTGGTTTCTACTGATGGATTAAGTGAAAGGCACTGAAATTCAGTATCAGTATTTGCAAGGAAGATTTACTGGTGATATATAGACCTTTGAAAGTATGTTCACAACAGAGTGAAATGATTATCCAAACTATAAGTGTGAAAAAAACATGGAATGTCAATGACTTCTTGCTGTTATATTTGTCACAGAGGTACTTAGGGACACAATATGCACACAGGGTACATGGACTAAGGCCACAGTGCAAATCTGGGATTGAAAAGTCCATATCCTAAACTGACTGTGGTGGTTTGACTTTTGCTTGCTGTCAGATGCTCACCCAAACTCTCTGTCACTCTCCCTCCTCAATAGCACAGAAGAAAGATGGAGAAGCTCTTGGGTTGAGATAAAGACAGGAAGATCACTTACCATGTACTGTCATGGGCAAAACAGGGAAAAACTAATGTATTGACCTTTAAAACAAAGTTGTACCAAATATAAATTAAGACAACAGTTCCAACCCCTTGCTCTTTTTCCCAGGCTGAACTTCACTTCTTCGTTGCCACCCTCCCTAATCAGTGCAGGTAGATGAGGAATGGAGGTTGTGGTCAGTCCATAACAGCTGTTCTCTGCCACTTCTCATGCTTTTCCACTGCTCCAGGATAGGATCCCTCCCAGGGAATACAGTCCTTTGTGGACTGCTCCAGCATGGGTCCTTCCCTACCTGCAAGCAGTCCTTCAGGATAAATTGACACCACAGGCTGCAGGCTGTTTATCTATCTCTAGATAGATAAACTTGTGAATTCAGGGTGTGCCTTGCTTGTTGATCTCTGATTTAAGCTAATGACTAAATAAGAAATATAATAGGAAAGGCTATGAGAAAAGTGACAAATGGGGCCACATAAATACACTGACAGGAACAGCCATTCTATCTGTACTTTTTATATGTTTTATGAAACTGATAACTAAGTCAAATTTTACTTTCCATGTGGTACTCTTGCTGCCTCGTTGGTGTATAAACGATTTCTTGTGTCTGAGCATAATGGCATGCTCTTTGGGAGTTGTGAAATTGAAGTATGGGCATGCTGCAATATTTTAATATTTTCATATCAATAAATACCAAGCATTTGTCTACCAAGATCAAAGTGCTAATAGCTAAAAATTAGTCTCCAGCTGATGTTCAGGGTCTTATTTGCTTCTTAACCCAAGTGAGCAAGACAGTTGATGAGACTGATGTTTAGGTTTAATACAGTGTTGGTGCCTTACTTTTATTTTTCCACTTTGGGATCATATGCAAAATAGAATGCACCAGAGCTCCTGCAGCCTGCTGATGAGTTTTGTGATACTTCAGAAGTATTAGGGCTCATTCTTTTGGTGACTAGTTCAACGTGTACAAAAGTATTGTCAGTGTTTTTGAGGCTTTTATCAGAAGAATGAAAATATGACAATCTTTAAAGTAAAGCAGTATTTATAATACAAGCAAACCTGGAATAATATTTTATTTTGAAGTATATTTAACAGGACAGTATTCTTTTCTTTTTGCAGCTGTCCCCATCCCTTCATCAGAGGACTGCAAACTGTATCGTTTTCTTGATCAATTTGGGCGTTTCTTCACAATGCAATTTGTTTGCATTTTTTTTTTTTTTTATTGTCTTGAAGTCTTTGGAATCTCAAGGTTAAAGGAGATAAAAAAGATTGTAGGTAGATTGAATTAGCTACCCAATAGAAGTATTTTTTTTTAGCCAAAGTAATTTAAGAAGTCACTGAGATCAAGTAGGTAGCCAAACAGAAATTATTGTAATCACAAGTAGTTAATCATTAGATTAAAGCTGGTAGAGGTTACTACACATTTCCAATCTCTTTGTTACTAGAATTTCACTTGCTGGGTATCTTACTGTAAGCAGTCATGTAAAACAAAAAATATGTTATTTGAATAGGGAATCAGAAATAGTAATGGTTCTATACAGAAGGATAATCAGATATTGCTTTTGTATCCTGTAAGAAACCTTTAGAGCTATCAGGCTATCATAAGTATTCATTACATTAAAAATTTGGCAGAGCAAAGGAATGGTCAGGAGGCTTTATAGCAACAGAGCTTTCTAAGACTGTAGGTCACCTTCATTAACAGAGCTTCATGGAGATACTGTGTAGATTCCCTTCCTGAAAACTTTCCACTTCAGAAGGTGGAAAGTGTGTCCCTTTTGTTCATGAACACTTCAGCTTTCTCCACAGGTACTGTCATTTCTTTACATGATTTTGGGAGAAAGTAACTGTTGCCTGACTCAAATCTTACATCCTTTACTGTATTGTATTAATGCTTCTATTGATGCAAGACTTATGTTCCTTATCTAGAAAAAAAAACCCTAAACAGTCTTGTTTTCTCATCTGACAAATCAGATGAGAAACTGAATACAAAATCACACTTACTGAAACTATGTATAAGAACAAATATATAAAACATAATTTTATATTTAAACTGGGGACAAATGGCATTCCTCAGGGATGGAACTGTGACTGGTGCTTTTCAACGTATTTCTGGTGACATAGTGAGACTGAGCACACCCTCAGCAAGCTTCCTGACACCACCAAGCTGCATGGTGTGGTTGACACACTGGAGAAAAGGGATGCCATGCAGTGGGACCTTGACACGCTTGAGAGATGGGCCCATAGAGACCTCATGCAGTTCAACAAGGCCAAAGCAAGATTCAGGATTGGGGCAATCACAAGCATTAATACAGGCTGGGTGGAGAATGAATTGAGAGCAGCACTGAGGATGAAGTACTGTTGGGAACACTGGTTGATAAGAAGCTCAAAATGACCCAGTGACAAGCGTTTGCAGCCTAGAAAGCCAACCGTATGCTAGGCTGCATCAAAAGGAGCATAACCAGGTCAAGGCAGTTGATTCTGCCTCTCTACTTCACTCTCTTGAGACATCACCTGGAGTACTATGTTCAGCTCTGGGGCCACAAAAATAAGGATATGAACCTATTGGAACAAGTCCAGAAGAGGGCCGCAAAGGTGATCGGAGGGCTGGAGCATCTCTCCTGTGAAAATAGTCTGAGAGAGTTGGGCTTGTTCTCCTTCCCTGGAGAAGAGAAGGCTCCAGGCAGACCTTAGAGCAGCTTCCAGTGCCTAAAGAGGGCCTGCAAGAAATTTGTTGAGTAGCTTTTCACAAGGTGCACAGTGATATGACAAGATGGAATGGCTTTAATCTGAAAGAGAGTAGATTATGGTCAGATATAAGAAAGAAATTAATTATGAGCATGGTGAGGCACTGAAACAGGTTGCCCAGAGAATTATAGAATCATAAAATAGTTAGAGTTGGAAAGAACCTTAAGATCATCTAGTTCCAACCCCCCTGCCATGGGCAGGGAAACCTCCCACTAAATCATGTCACCCAAGGCTCTGTCCAATGTGGCCTTGAACACTGACAGCAATGGAACATTCACAACTTCCCTGGGCAACCCATTCCAGTGCCTCACCACCCTTACAATAACGAATTTCTTCCTCAGTTCCAATCTAAACTTCCCATGTTTAAGTTTGAGCTCGTTACCCCTTGTCCTCTCACTACAGTCTCTCATGAAGAGTCCCTCCACAGCATCCCTATAGGTCCCCATTCAGATATTGGAAGGCTGCTATGAGGTCTCCATGCAGCTTTCTCTTCTCCAGGCTGAACAAGCTGTGGCTGCCCCATCCCTGTCAGTATTCAAAGCCAAGTTGGACAAGGCTTGGAGCAACATGGTCTAGTGGAAGGTGTCTTTGCCCATGGAAGGGGTTTGGAACTGGATGACCTTTAAAGTCCCTTCCAAAGCAAACCATTCTATGATTCTATTCATTTCTTTGCTACTCACATGATGGATAACCCTGAGACTGTATTTTTCTTGTAGGGGCTGGAATAGACCATGGGATTAGGATTCAAAGTGTTCTGTTAATTTTTTTTATTTTTTCATATTAACAGTATTTTTTATGCTTTGTACAGGATGAATGATAAAAGCTGTGAGTCAGGTAAGCCTGCTGCTATTACCACATAATTTTTTAGATACTGATTAAAGGTGATATGAATATGGAAAATTCAAATTGTGATTATTCTTTGTGTGAAGAAAATGTCATTAATTCAATAATTTTGTTGCTATTTTTTACTGAGAAAGCACATATTTAAACATATAAGATCTATAGGAAAAGGATATCAAGGTGTTGAGATTAGGTATAGTTTTCATTTTCTATCATCAAGGACCATGCAGGACATAGGGAAATATTGTAAATGATCTGATTTGTATAGCAGGAGACATAAAGTTTTTTTAGGAAATATGATTGTGGCAAGAGGAATGAAATTTACTACTGGAATAAGATTTACTGTCCTTGTATGGAAATCTTTTCCTTTTGACACTGCAATGAAAACTCCTTTGTGGACTTATTCTGTATGCTGCCACAATAGATTGGTGCATTAATAAACAAGAGGATTTAAGGGCTTAAGGAACATGAAAACATTCTTGCTAATACTGATACTTGGTAAGCGTACTAGGAGGGTGGCACAAGAGTGGTAAGATGTTTAGGGATGGTGAGCTAGAAGTGGAAATATTAATCATGAGGGAAATAAGCTAAGGGAAAAAAAAATTAATTGTTGTCAAAGTGGTTTGTTAAGCATTATGATTTGAAGCCTCATTGCTATAGGAAATTAATGTCTTCATGATTTCAGGAGTAAAAGAAACTTTAAGTAAAACAGTTGATCAATTAAAATTATGCCATATATTTAGAGATAAATGGGCATTAAAATGCATGTATTTGAAGCTTTTACTTAAAAGTCTTGTCTTTTGATATGATTTCTGTTTGAGAAATTTTTAAAAATTTAGCATAACACTGGTGGTATTTGAAAGCTACTTAAGAGACATAAGATGGGCCCAGCTTGGTTTAGATTTGCTGAGGTTGTAGAGCTCCAATGAAGGTATTTTACACTCAGCAACTTTTGTTTCTCTAGAGGAACAGAACTAAGCACTTTTACTTCTGAGACATTAGCAGCTTGGGCAAAACTGGCATTTTGTATTTTAAATACAGTGGCTTGTAATACAAGTTGGTCATAATATGGATCAGTGGTTACTGCAATTGAACTTGCACTTATCAGTAAATGTGCTTTGCCTAAATATAATTTAGTATATATCACATTTGTTTCTAACAATCTATGGTCACTAATTATGAAAATTTTTTGTAAGTGTAGCACCTCTTGAGATTTTGAAGTACATGCAGAAAATTTCTCCACAGCCATCATAGAACTCTGCAAAATAACTGCTGGGATGTGATTCTGAAAAAGCAGAAAATAAGATAAATGCTCAATTTACAATCTATTAATGAAGAATAAATAATAGAAAAATATTTGTTGGCTTGATTGGTGTGAAGGTGAAGGGAGATTTCTTTATTGGTTCAGATTAAAAAGACATAAATATATGTAACATGGCCAAACAGTGATGATTTGAAATTCCATTTGTGCATATAAATCTGTTGCTTCAACTCTCTCTTGAAACTAAGATAGCCAATTTGGTTGTCCTTTTTTTCATACGATCTTAAAATTTAACTCTTCTTGCAATAATCATCCCTCTTAGCTGAGGCCTCTATTTTTCTTTTGAAAGCCTTGGATCTGCTTTTCTTGTGATAGGTTCTACATGTATGTACATTTCATACATATCTGCTTTGACATTACCTAATTACGTCTCTTCTGTGCTGCCTTGATCTGTGTGATGCAGTTTGTACAACTTAGCTTAAGGGGTGATGACAGCAAAATGTACCAGAACTCTTTTTTTGCCAGGTTGGTGGCAAAATATCAGAAGAGGAGAAAACCTGGGGATACAGTTCAGCATATCTTTTTTGTACTAGGGAACCCAGAACTGGTCATAATACTCAGGTGTTGCCTCAGCACTGCTGAGTAGAGGGAAAGGATCACCTCCTTCAGCCTGCTGGCAGCACCACTCTTAATGTAACAAAGATACCACTAATCATCTTTGCTGCAAAGGCACATTGCTGGCTCATATTAAACTTGGTGTCCACTAGGAACCCCAGGTTGTTTTCTTCAAAGCTGCTTTCCAGCTGGACAGCCCCCAGCATACAGTGGTGCATGGGATTGATCTTCCCCAAGTGCAGGACTTTGCGCATCCGCTCGTTGAACTTTATGAGGCTCCTGTCATCCCATTTTTCCAGCCTGTTGGGAAATTGCTGAGGATACACTCTGCCCAATTATCCAGATCATTAATGAAGATATTTAAAAGGACTAGACCCAATATTAACTCCTGTGGTACTCCGTCAGTTACTGAGCTCAAAGACTTAATGCCACTGACTGCCACCCTCTGGGCCTCTCCATTTAGCAAGTTTTTAATCCACTTCACTGCCTGCTCATCCACACCATACATTAGCAGCTTGTCTATGAGGACCTTATGGAACACAGTGTCAAAGGCCTTTCTGATGTCCAAATAGATGACATCCACCACCTTCTCCTCATCTACCAAGTCATTCATTTCATCTTAGAACTTAATCAGATTCCTCAAGCATGACTTCCTCTTGGTGAAGTCATCCTGACTACTCATGTACCCAATGCTGTTACTTGCTACCCCTTGTATCTACCATAGGTACAGTGTGTTTATACTTCTTTGCTTCAAGGCATAGATAATCATCCTCAAAACATGCACTTCTGTAAACATGCTAGTCAGATTTGGTAGCCAATGTTGAATATGAAATGTAGGTGTATGCATGTCTTGAAATGAGGTGATATGCAGTTTCACTGGGGTGGAAATACAGAAGCAAAAGGAAGCTGATAAATGTACATGTATGACAATTTTGTTTTTTAAAGTTCAACATTGGAAATGTTTTCAGTTAAAAATAATCTGGAGTTTCTCTGAGAATTTAAATCTTAGGCAAACTGCATCTTTAACAGAAGGTACAAGCTTCACGAATCAAAGCAACAAGAAATAATTTTGTGAAAGGGAATATAGATATTACCCTAAACTTTACTCCATTAGTTATATGTAAAACCTCTTGTTGATTCAGAAGTTTCTTATCTGAAACTGAAATTCAGAGAGCACCATGACAACAACCAGAGGCTTTATTTCTTAAGTTTAGAGATGTTTGTTGCAAAAAAAAGTGCTGCTAGCAGGAATGCCACAGTGCAGGATCAATTTAGCATGAAGCAGAACTAAAGGCAGTGAAGCAACAATTTTAATATAACCCCCTGGATCTGCAAGAAGTCGCTAAGGAGAACTGAATGACACTCTCATGGAAAGGGTATTGCCATTCAGTTGAATGATAGCTCTATGTTCATACTGACCTTACAAATCCTGTGTGGCGGAAACACCTGAACCAAATATAAGTACGTGTTAATAACATGTGACTAACCTTTTTAGGTGTTCTTTTTTCAGTCCCCATCCCTCCTCCAAGTGAACTGAATGCTTGTTTCAAAAACACTATGCAAAAGTTTGAAAATTACATTGTTTGTGCGTATAATGGTAGACATTAGATAGGCTTTAAACTGTTTAATTTATGTATTTTTTTGTGAGAAAAGAGGAGACATTTTGAGTTTAATCTTATTTAATTTTACAAGACAATTAAAACCCTGTTGTTATAAGATCATATGCCAAAACTATGTTTTTTTTTTTTATAGTGAAAATTTGTGTTATGCAATCTGGCAGGTGCTGAGAGCTAAAAATGTCTCAGTAAGACACTTCTTTGGAAGCTGTGCCACTTGGGTACTATTCCTAGTGCCATTGAACTTGTAGCTTTTACAGAAGGGATTAGCTTTCACAGCAAGAAATTGAGCTCATCCTCCTCTTAGCAAATGGTCAAGCTACTCTCCTGGGCAATGAAAAGTGTGAGCTTTGAATTCTTCATCCCTCAGGCTGAACAGTAAATAGGATATTGGTCTCCCATAACCACATATAGAGCTATAAATTTTGATCCATGAATTGCTACTTCATTTGGCAAAGCTATTCTAAAAGGCACATTTTTTTTTTTTTTTTTTTCTAGCCTGAACATAGTGATGTATCCAGGATAAAATAATGGGTCATTTCAATCGGACTATACTTTTGACAATTTCACTGTCCTGCCCCCTCCTTTTTATTTTTGAGGGAGCAATTGGTGGTGTTTTTTGGCATCCTCTGGTATCAGTATCTTTCTGTACTAATGCTAGGCAAAAAATGACATGCCACTTGTTTTTTTTAGGAGACTGGCAGAGGTCCAGATGTGTGAGTAGTACAGCTAGTGAGTCATGGACTAAACAATTTCTGTGGTTCTTGCCAAACACTTGTATCTCCTGTGGAACTGTATGTGATGGAAAGGCCATTGACATTATTCTACTCCATTAAAATAAGATGAGGAGTAAAAGGCTGTATAATTGGGTATTAGTCTTCGTATAACACCTGATGTAATAAGCCAGCGTAGAAGCTCTATGGCAAAATTACTACAGTTCTCATTGTCATGGCAGATTGTGAGGAGGCCTGTAGGCGATGAAGAGATCATTGCCCATCATGGGCTATATCTCAGTCTCTTCACTGTTCTTCACAAACAATTTGCACATCTTCAGGGATTTAGTTGAATATTCTATATGGGATTTTTGGGACTGATTAACACCAGAAATAAATACAGTATTTGATTTAGTTGAATGTCCATATCTTCTAAAAAAAAAAAAAAAAGAATTCTAAGGAAAAGTTTTCTACTTTCCATAATGTCATGGGTTCAGCAGCAGTCGTTTTTCTCCTTTAAGTAGTAGCTGGTGCAGCACTGTATTTTTTGATTTTTGGCTTGGGAACAGTGCTGATAACACCAGTGTTTAAAGTTATGGCTTAGAATGTTCAGGCTGGCCAAGGACTTTCTGAGTTTCATGGTCTGCCAGGGAGGAGGGGAATGTGGGAAGAAGCCTGGAGGAAGCCGTGAGGAAGCAGAGACAGGGCACCGGGCCCAAACTGACCAAAGAGGTATTCCATACCACAGCACGTCATGCCCAGGATGTGGAAACTGAGAGCAGAGACCTGGAAGGGTGGTGGTGCACAGGGGGTGTGCACAGCATGGCTGGGCTTGGTAGGAGGTGATGGGTGGCTGCACTGTGTGGTAGGAGCTTGGTATCAGGTCATGGGGGTGTACTGCGTGGTTGGGGGTAGAAATTAGTTGGTAAGCTCTTGTATTCTTTCCTTGTATTTACCTTGTCATTGTTATTATTGGTATAATTGTTATTATTGGTATTAGCAGTAGTGATTTGTATTATACCTTAGTTACTAAACTGGTTTTATCTCAACCTGTGGGAGTTGCATTTTTTCGATTCTCCTCCCCATCCCTCTGGGAGTGGGGGGAAAGAAAGAGGGGGAAGTGAGTGAGAGAGCGACTGTGTGAGTTTGAGAGGCTTAAACCACAACACGTATTCATGGAAATCAGATGCAGAGCTCTTGTCATACTGATGAAAAATCAGCTTCAATATTTTTTCTAGCTCATCTCTGAAGATGTATCTCTGTTTTTTTTTTTCTCTCTTACTGATCCTTCCTCATCCAATAAAGAGTTACAATTAGAAACGCTATCACATTAATACAGTATGGGCAGACTTAGATTTGCAATGACAACAAAAGTGTAAAAGAAGTACCATTATTTTCAGCCTTCTTTAGAGGGAAAAATTGAAATCAGTGGATGCTATTTTTAAGATTGAAAATGTATCTCTCTGGCAATAATTGGTATCATTTGGATTCTACAAGATAGGGGGATTATCTCCTACTTTAGTTGTTGCAGGTATACTGCTGAGTACATTACTGAAAACCAGAAAGAAACCATTACCATTAGTTCACAGTGCTCAGCAATCACCCCTTATCTGGCTTTTGCTTAATGCTCTCCTTATTTATTTGTGTGTTGTGTATGCAGCAATCAAATGACTGGAACAGATACTTAAAAGAAAGTACAGGGAAGAAGTAGAAGTTTGATCTTGCTCTGCCCCATGATGGAAACTTCTAGTTACATATACAGAACATTCCTGTAACTGGTAAATATAGGATATGATTTAGCAGACTTGACAAAAATTCCCTATACTGTATTAATATCCTTGTTAGAATGCATCACTGGCCTTAGTGCTGATTACATCTTTTGGGAATACTAGGTAGAGGATGGTGGTTTTGGTTCAAGTAGATGTTTTGTGACTGCGAGTTTTATCTAACACTTATTTCCTGTGGTTTTAGAGGAAAGCAAAAAGATGTCTGTTACAGAAATTTAACCAGTAAAAAGTAGTATTTCCTTAAGGAACTTATTTTTATTTTTACAGATCTTATTTTATGGAATGTGTTTAAAGTTGAGTCGTTACATGTAAAATAAAAATTGAAAGCTTGGTTGAGGAAGAGAGAAAGAGTAGTGAAGAGCTGTGAAAGACTTTTATCTGGCATTATTTTTGAAATCAACACTAAAATTAGATGAACAGAAAGAGATTTCTGACTCATTAAGTGTAAACTGCCGTAGAGGTTAGTAAACTCTTTTTTAAACTGAACTGCTCAATTAAAGAATTGTATGTTTTCACTGCAGAAGGATACGTTTCTTCTGAGAGGGCCAATTGAACATAGTTATTCAAGCATAAAATCCAACTGAAGAAAACATGGAGGTGAATTTTCATCTTGATCTCATTTAAGATTGGCATGTGTCTCATGCCCAATTTACCTTTAGTCATTGCGATGAAATAAGAATGTGCCATTGGACCAATGAATGGCATTAAATAGGATGATTTGTATTATCCAAATGCAAGTACATGTTTTGGAACATGTGTTGAAAATGATGAATTTCAAAGCATTCAAAAGTTATTTAAGTAGTTACAGAAGTGAATGGTGTTACATAAATGAAAAAAAAAATCCCCACCAAAACTTGTGATACTCTTTATGCCAAAAAATTAGAGAAACTTACCAAAAAGATGTTTCTTTAAACGTTTGATTTAAGAGCTTGCTCTAAGATCAAATAACTTATCTTTCAGGGTTTCACGTTTGTGAAATGACTTATAAATATCCTGTGCTGGTTTTGGCTAGGTTAAAGTTAATTTTAAGTTGGTGATAAGCAATTGTTTTCATTTGCATAATTTGTCTATCTTGGGTTTTATTTCTCTCTCTTTGTTATACTAATTTTCATTAAAACATTATTAATATTATTATTATAATATTGTACTGGTTTTATCTCAACTCATGATTTTTCTACTTTTACTGCTTTGATTTGTACTCTTTCACATCCTGCTGGTGGAGAGTGAGCGAGCAGCTGTCTCATACCTAGTCGCTGGCTGGAGTTAAACAATGGCATATTCTTATATAGAACCTGCTTAAGAAACAAAATAAATTAAAGCTAAGAAGGACTGGATTCCTGTGTGTAATGCTTTTAATACCTTATCTTGATTATCTATGCATGTTCTTATGAAAAGCTTGGATTTGTGGTATACAATTTCCATGAGGGTTCATAAGGATGGTGCTTAGGGAAGGAAAGAGGGATGTATGAAGTAATTAATTTTATAATTTTCCTTTATTATGCAAATTATGACATAGCTCTCTCTTTTGGAATGGCTCAATAACAGTGAAAAAGCTGAGGAAATGATATTTTCTATCTGACTAGGGTCTGAATATAAAGGACAACTACTTTTTTGGTAGAGTTCATAGTGGCCTGAGATTTACTGCTTCCCTTGAAATGGTGTAGTATTGAGATGTTCTTGCTTTAAAATCGTTTCATATTGCTACTGCCCTTGAAACTCCCTTTTCTGTATTTTCCAAGTTTCTTTCTCTTGGTTCATCAACAGCAAAATCCCTGCTTGCTCATTTGAAATATTATTTTCTGAGAAAAAAGTATTGACTTTTGAAAGAAAGATGATGAAGGGGAGCAAGGTGAAGATTTAAGGTTTTTATGTTTAAATATTAATATCTTTTTTACTTTTATACACCCATATTTGTTGACGTTTATCTCAGTTACTGACTTAATATATCCAATATTTAATCTAAATAAATTAATACAAGTTGTTGCTGAAGTAAAAATAGCTCATGTCAATCTATCCTAAGTTGAGATATTATTTTATTTGCATTACCCTTCCTTTGACCCAGTTGATGCTTCTTGGCTGCAATTCATCTGTGGCTAAGAAGGCCAGTTCATTTTACATATTTGATCTCTCTTTTTTTTTTTTTTTCCCAACTCAATACTACTCCTCAGTTCAGGGATTAAGAGTTCTTTTATTATTATTATGCCATTCACATTATTGCTAAAGTTATGCATGTTTTGCTACTCTGTGGATAATGTTAATGAGGAGTAAGGGGAAGCAGATGATGATGTTATTCCTGTTCTTCTATAGCATGCCCCCCATTGTTTCACATCCTCAGTAGACTACCCAGATATGGTAAATCTGACTTGAAATTTTCCTGCGTTATTCATAGCACCAAGTGGTTGATGGTTCAGATTGTAATTTCCTACAGTCAGTTTTCTGGTTCCTACAGATCAAAGCGATTTTTAATTATGAAGTACAAGGTTATACATGGACTTATCTCTCAAAGGAATGTTAAACCTCACTAAATTATTTAAATTCCCTCTTGTCGTAGTTTGAGGCCCCCCTCAAACAGTTCTGCACACCCCCCCCCCTTTTTCTTCCCCAGTCCCGGGGAAATGGGAAGGAGAATCCAAAGAATGCAACTCCCACAGGTTGAGAT
>JASSUY010012840.1:0-17730 GCA_032466535.1 Forpus xanthops | reverse complement strand
TGAAAATCCATAACACAGTGCTACACCAGCTACTGCTTAAAGAAAAATGACTGCTGCTGCTAAACCCATGACACATTGTTATAGGAAACTAGCTCAAACATCAAATATAACTTTCCTGCTGAATTATCTTAAATAATGCTGAAATAGCTAACAATCACATGATGCAGCAGAGTGAGAATGGGGAGATTAAATTCAACTTGTGTTCCTTAAAATACTTGGCCCCAAACAGGAATTTACACTTAACACAGCAGGAAACATATCATCAATAAAAAGTTTGTAGTAACAGAGAACAAGGTTTCCATACAGAGGAGAGTTATATGGGTAACATTTTATTAATGGTAAATTTATTTTGTGCCTAAATGATGGTAGGTTTATTTTTTGTGCCAAAAAAAAAGAATGTATTTTCCTTAGAAAAGGGGAATATCGAAGACTCAGATTAATATTCATGCAGCAGTGATAATTTATATGAAAAGCTCTAGAAGTGATGCCAAATCTTTTTAGCTGCCTCAAAATGCAGCTAAGTCTGCAAATGTGAATAGAGTTGTGAAGTGTCTTTATTAATCCTAAAAATCCTTGATTCGGTTTGAGGCTCACTGCCTGTTAAATTGCATGAACTGTCAATGGAAGATGCTGCAGACCTGTGTACCATTTTAAGCCTTTGAAAATATCTGTAAACAGCAAAACCTTGTCTCCATGTTAGGCATACATTAAATATTTTAGAAATTCCTGCCTTTAAAATATTGGCTAAAATTTAATAGGACATGATTTCTCTTGAAACCGTTTTATATGTCCCCATGAAGTAACTTTGTCATAAAATTATTGCATCTCCCAACATAAAAGGGCAAATCTTTTATTGATAAATGAATCCTTTACTACATAAAGGCGTTTCCCTCTTCTACCTTATTTCGTCCCTTTCCCATTTCAAACCATTCATAACCATAGTAAAGTTCAAAGATGAATTAATCTAAAATGTTAAAATTCTTGAAAAATAAGATGGCTTTAAATGAAGAATTAGAAAAGTCAAGGGTTTTCACACAGCTTCTACATAATTAGCATTCGATTTCATATTGACAGTGGGTTTTAGGGAGGGAATGATAGATTTATCCTCAAGTTTGAGGAAGAAGCTTTCCAGTGAATATGTATAATTTGAAGGGCAGAGTGGCTCTGCAAGGCAAAATTAGTTCTGAAGGTTCTGCCGCCATGTGGAGAGCTAAGGATGTCAGTCCTCTTCATCTGAGTTTCCAGCAGTCATGCCTCTTCTTCCAGATTTACCGATCTGCGTTTTTCTCACGACACATTTGCACTTATTAACTAACACTTCAGGAAAAAAGTTATCCTGCATTAATTAACTAAATGTTACATAAGCTCCTGGCTGGGTGAAAGGAGAGTTTGCTGCCACATAGCTTAGATACTCTTTACCTAATTTGCAGGTCAAAACACGTTTTAACAAAGTATAAAAAAAATCCATTACCAGTGATAAACATTAGCTGTGTAATTTACATGACATATTAAACCAAATATTTAGGTATAAAAATATTTAGGTATTGTTGAAAGATGCTTAGCATAATCCATTTTATATATATGATGAGAAGGTTACTGATTTTGAGAAATACTAACCGACGAAGTAGATTCATAAATGAAACAATCTGAAGAATAAGATTTAGGGGTACATGAAGGAAGCAAGAAATAGTATAAAGCACCTCTGGTCTAATCAGTTTCTCTTGTTTCTATTGAAATTGCTGAGAAATTACACGTTTGATTTATTTTTTTTTTTAAGCAGATGCTATATCCAGATGACTGTTTAATAGCTCTTGATTATTATGTTTTCCTGTGAATTTTGACTAGGCAGTATTTGAACCAGTTTATAATTCTGGTGACCACAGCATTCTCTGCTAAAGACAATTTAACTACCTTCCTTTTATTTGCATAGAATTTCTCCCCAGTAATTCACTTGCTGCAACCCCAGTCTGCATGATACCTGCAAAAATCACCTGCTTCAGCTGATCTTTTAATCTTCTGTTCATAAACACCCTTCTTTTGAAGTAGTTTCCATTTTTACTTGTAATCCTTATTAGGTGGACTTTTCTGTTTCTACACAAGCGTTGAGCTTGAATATTATACTACTATGCTTAGAGTGGCTTTTGATTAGTATATTTTCATCCAGGGCTTAAAACAAGGAATGCTTTACTGCTTTTGAAATCTCTCATTAGTTGCTCCTAACACAAATTTATGATGCATAAAGGTGTTAGCCTATGCATTATATGCTTTGCTATCACTCTTGTAGTCCACTTGTGCTTAGCTGGTCACCTTTTATACGGTAGCAATATAGAAGAATTTTCCTAATTTTTTTCAGAGTTTTCAGTGCCTCTTCCAAAATCAGGTGGAAAGATCCAATGCTATTCCTCACCTTTCCAGGGTATGACATTCCAATCTAAAGTGACTTTGTAGAACTTTAATGATAAAGTAAATATAGTCCCCTGTTTCTTTGGTTTTGTTGTTGGCTATGTTTGTTGGTTTTGTTGTTGGTTATGTTTGTTTGGTTGTTTTTTTTTAATGGTATAATATAATTCTTCTACCAAAGTGATCTTTACTGTCATTTTCCATACCTGATATCTACTAATATCTTATTGATTTTTCACGACCAATCTCTTTTGGTGCATCAGTATTACATTCACAAAAAGTGCTTTGATTTGTCCACCTACATCTACTTTTCAGACACAAAAACATATTTGTCTTTTTCATTATGCATTTTTTAGCCCTGCTTGGTAAGTTTTTTAAACCTCATAGTATTTAGTTTATTATTTTAGAAAGACTGGGAAGAGTAGGTATATATTACAGTATTTATAACCAATTGCAGAATAAAATAGTTATTTTTAGACAAGTAAAAAGTGATTCCAAAAAAGCTCAGTACTTCCCTTAGAAGGCACTAATAGAAGTTAACTTCAGTCTTCAATTGCTCATTCTCTGTTCAATCTCTGTATCACTAGAAGCTACACACTGGAAATTTGAACAAGTGAATCTGAATACATGGGATAAAGTAGTCCAGAATAGACAGCAATTTAGCAAATGCTGAACAGTTCATTAATTTATATACTAGTTTATTTATAGTTTCAGACTGAAGCTCACTTGTCGCTTGTCATATTAGTCTATTATATTGCCTATGCTGTACCACACAGAAAGTATAAAAGAAAGGGACTATATTGGACTTGTTCTCAAAACATGGGCCTAATATTTACACTCAGTTGCCCATACATCATTTGAACATGAACTGGAGCTTTCACTATAGAAACAGCAAGGTAGTCACTGATTGAATGTTGGGAAGGTAACAGAGATAATATACAAATGTAACAGATTAAGACTACTTCCATTAGAACTCTAAAGGCACTGATCTCCAAACACCTAATGTGGATATTCATGTGGCATTACAACCTCTCAATATAAAGAGATAAACATACAGTAAGACTATGATGGCTACTTCCCTATTGTTAGCAATTTCTCTATTATTAGTGAATAATAGGAAACTAGTTGCTCCAGAAAACACCCCAAAGCATAACAGAAATACACTATCGGTCAGCAATGTCCTCAGTGAAATAAGTCATCAACGAAACACTGTCAAATCACCTATATAGCCAGCTGAAAGAGACTACAAAAATTGATTATTAAGTGAATTGAATCAACTACTTGGGGTCAGCTATTTGATCTGCCCTAATAGTGTCTGTGGTATTTCTAATGTATTAGTGGCTTCCATATAGATAAGTTCATGAAGTCTGGAGTACAGCCAGATAGGAATTGAATACGCTCAAGATCACATACCTCTGTACATTTTACTTGTTATTAGCATTTAAGTATTGTAGCCATTTAGTTTTGCAAAGAAGTTAATATAAAATGAACTGGAGTAAATTGAAATATCTAGAATTAGCAACAAAGCCTACAATTTGTAGATTAATTTTTGTACATTTGAATATTGTATTTTTACATTGTATTTAATAAAATATTTAATACTTTTATATTTAGCATTTTTTTTTATCTTCCAGTTCCTGAAATGGATTTATTAATGTGATGTAATTATTATCTTCTCCTTTAGATTCTGACTCTGGAGAAATTTCAAAATATCAGACTTAAAAAAATTTGAAAAGAATGTTTCTCAGAGAAAGATCATTCTCCTTTTATGTTATTTGCACTTCTTAATAAATTTACCTATTTTCCTAAGAACAATTTTCAACTAAGTATTTTTAAATTTGCTTCAATTTTTGGCATAGCCTTATGTCTTTTCCTGTGGGTTTAGTGCTTGACTTTAAAAGATGCACACTGGAATTCATTAATTGAGCATCCCATTTCGGTTTAGTTACCTCTTCCTCTATTATGCAATTAGGTTAATTTTGTGATTTTATTATGTCAAATGCCAGACAGGTTGTCATCGCCCAAACAAAAAGATAGCAGACATTTTACTCAGCATCAGTCTTACTGACAAATTCAGTAATCCATATTAGTAAAAAGGTGTTAAAACACATTTTACAGGCTAATCTGTGCTGTAGATCATTCTCCATAGTCTACAGCAGTTGGAAGTTATCTATGGGACTCATTGCAATGAACTTCTAAGCCTGACTTTGTCTTTTTCCCAATCATGAGGTAGCACTTCAAGGTGTATCTGGCAGTGGAGCCAGCAGATATCCTCCTTACACCTCCCCCAGTGACTGCATTAGCAGGGGCTATATGTGTACATTTAACCGTACCTGTGATCATTGTGGGTGGAGAGACGAACAAAGACATTGTTTGCTGCCTTCCTGAAAGGCTAGAAATATAGGGTAATGTAGAATAACTAATACAATTTGAACAAAGTTTCTCCAAGTCCTTTCAAAATGCTCCATGCTATAGCAGAAAGTTTGGGGAAGCAAGATAATTTCCCAGTGTTATTCTTCCCCTCCACAGACCATACTTACAGATTTTTGCTGAACATGTACCGCAATAGTTAGTCTCTAGATAAAGCAAGCCTGAGATAGACCCACCCTGTCAAATCACTAATAACTAATATCTAGAACTAGATTATGAAATGTTTTGGAATATTTTTTATTAAAACTTTTCACACTCCCATGGATCTTCATTCTTTATTTAATAAATCTATTGAACATACTTGACAGAGGTAATATTCATTAGAGTAGCAAACTGGCTATAAAAAGCAGTGTTTCAGTTAAAAGTAATTCATCATTGACAACCTGAAATTTTATCTTTTTTCCAAATTATTGTTAAAACATAAAGCCTACATCACAAATGTTATACAATAAAGAATTTAAAGTTTCACTGGTTTCAGAGCCTTCATAGATCCGCTTCTGATTGACGTTTTACCCATTACTTGCCCCAGAGTTCTGTTCCAAGTTTTGCATAAGTGTCAAATACTCCTGGATTTCTGAAAACCCAGGAAACAGCAGAAGGTGAGAGCTAAGCAGAAAGAGGAATTTGGCTGTCTGCAAAGGCTATGGGAAGAAGTGCCCATGCAGAGAACACTGCCAGCAAGAGGCTGAAGGAATAAGACCGCCACACAGCCAGCAAGAGGAAGAGCAAGCAACAGTAGTAGGTTTGGAAAATGTAAACTGAGAAAGGATGTGATTAGAGTGGGAGGAAATAAGGACAGAAATATGGGTAGGAAGTGCTGAAGAGTGAAGGGAGTTTTAATAGCTCACAAGTGGGCTGGTGAGAAGGAAGTCTAAGGTGGGAAAATTTGTGTGGGAGAGTACTAGAATGAGGATGAGAATGAGGGTGCAACAGGGGCCAAGTAAGAAAGGAAATGCTGGGGTGTTTAACCCCTAAGATAAAGGGAAAGGACTGGGATTTGAGACACAATGGGATGAGAGGTGGATGCGAAGTTTCATTAACATGGGCCCACATTTTTTGTTTTGTTTCCATATTTAAGTAATTATTTTAGCCTACAAAGCCTTTATATAAAGGGATTCAGAGTCTGAAATTGAATAGCTGGAGATAGATTCCTGAAGTCAAACCCCGAGACACTGAACTTGAAGAACCTCTTTTGAAGTACGGATTAAGATACACACCCCCCACTGTAAGTCTCAGAGCCACATTCACCATCAGCATGATCTTGCTATAAGAGCTTATAAAAAACACAAGGCTGAAAGCATGATACATTTATTTCAGTCTGATGATAATCAAGAATTCTCTTGGTGTTTTCCAGTTTCTTTTAGAAGTGAAAGTTTCTTTTAGAAGTGAAAGAACTCATTCTAAACACACTCAGAGTATCAGGGAGGCAGCTAAAAGTGTCAGTAAATACTGCAAGTTTGTTGAAAAGTGCAGCTTTAGAAGAAGCAAAATCATTGTTGAATTCAGATTGGAGAACACCTTTAGTTCAAAAACACTCATATGCAACCCCAAGAATATTCCTGTTTTGACAACTTAAAATTATTTTTTCTATTTACTTTTGAATTTTTAGTTGCACTCTTTAAAAAATATGACTTTTTCTGAAACGATTATTAAAACTCCAAGTTGAAGAAATAATCTTGAGTCAGAGTGCTTCCTCTCACCCTTCAAAAACCCTTGACAGTTTTTTTGGCTACCGATCTAAAAAAACAAGCCACAGTATTTGCAATTGTATTGATGAAGTAAATAGTTGGTAGAAAAGCCATGAACTTCAGGAATAGTTTAGTGTACTTCCTCACCCACTAGCCTTCTCAGCCACTGTATCCACACCAAAAAAAAACCAATAAATTTTTCAATTCTGAATCAATTTTGAATCTTCATGTCTACTCCAAAATGACTTGGATATTTCATCAGCAGCCCCTGACGCAGCAGGGTATGGAACAAAGCACTTTCAAGGGAGTTTAGGCAGGAAGGGTAAAAAATGGTGCCAGAGATAAGTTATATTGTCTGTCTGAGACACATACAGGAAAGGAGCGACCTACAGCACAGACCCAAGGCCCAAGCAAGAGATAGGGCAAGAGATCAACACTCCTACATCATGGGCTGAGTTTAAATGGGACTCCTGGGCCCATAGGCAATGAAGGAGTGATCAGGGATCCCAGGTGAGGTTGCTCAGGGCCAGTAACTCCTATCAGCACCCTCAAGCCTCTGACAATATTATGCAAATGATGATCTGTGATTAATCATATGCTTTTTCTCTAGATCACAGCACACGTAATATAATGAAATCTTTAAATAACAGTAAAAGGGGCTGATACCTTAAAATTTGTGACCTGATGAGAGCATGCGTAAGTCATATGTCTGAAATCACACATAGTGATTTCTGATATAATTAGATTTGGGACTGAACCCTCAGCTAGGCTATTGAGAGCAAGGTATTAAAAGGCATTGGTGCGCTGTAAGAGCAAATAGATTACTTGAAAATTCCATACTAGAGAGGGCAAAGTTTAGCCCTCTTAAAAGCCAACTTGGCTCCTATGTGCGCATGTAGGATTGGACCAGTAAAGCTTTGTTGAAATGTATGCAAAGCTGTACCACAAAACAAAAAAGAAAAATGCCTAAGCACCATATATTCTTTAAGAACTAGCTTTATAGAAGGTTTTGAAACACTTGTCTAGAAACCTTTTTGAATCTGTGAAGGCCTAAATATAATTAATAGTTGGCCATAAATGCAGAAGTTATTTTTTAAAAAATGATTCTTGTCTTTAAGTTTTTATGCTCCTCTGCATCTTTACTTAAACACAGGATGATCTTTGAAGTAATGCCAAAACAAACGAATATTTCACTATTCCAAGCATTAAGAAACTTTCTGGAAACTTGTTGAGGAACACTTACAAAACCAGTATCTTTGTATTCTTTTACTTCAAACTACTGTGGTTTGAAGTTTCAGATTAAACTCATAAACAATAATCATGTATTACTGCTATGCAGTTGTCAAGACTCCAAAGAAACAGGGGAAATACTTTTTGTGTTGCTGTTTTATTTCATGGGAGGGTTTCTTGTTGTTATGATCCTGTCTTTTCTCTCGGCTTTTCATTCCAGTCCAAATCTCCTGACTGGGTTAAATACATGATGCAAATAACAGCTTATTTATCATGCTGTTTGGTGATGGATCTTGGTGATTGCCTCCTATTCTTTTCTGACTGTAAAACTGAATTAGATTCTACACGGTGCAAATGTACACAATACACATTGTAATGGCAGCTGGTAGAGTGCTGCTGTAGCCAATTCTGAGTCTTTCTCCAGTCACAACTTCTGTTTCTTGTCTTCTCTGCCAACCCCCCCTTCCAACCAGCAACCTAAAGAAAATGTAAAAAGTACCAGGCAATGTCACCAGCTGGTCCTATTTTCTGTCCACAGATATTCATGGTCTCTGATTGGAGTCATGGTCCCCTAAAAGACACATTTACACAGGAGAAGAAAAAAAAATACACTGCATGTTTTGTCAGAAAAAGTTAAACATTTTAGAAAATAAGTTCATGTAATCCTTATTCCAAAGATGGTCCTCCTTGAAATAACTAAATGGAAGCTTCTTCAAAACTTGAGTGTATATGTGTACAAGCACAGTATGTCACAGCATAACTTAGGTATCTTTTCCAATTAAATGTGTTTTCCTGAAAGGAGTGAGCTGTTACCTGTTTGTAAATAAAGGAGGTTTAATCTTTGAAGTATTCTATTGTTTCTTAACACCACAGGTATTCTTAATATCTATGGACATAAGTCATACAAGAAAGAATTAAAAGACTAGCAGCCCTATCAAATTCATGCATGAAATGGAGGAATACAAAAAACATAACTTCAATCCTTCCCCTTATAAGCTGCCCTTAAGGCAGCTCATTATCTGCCTATGCACTTTCTTATGCATTGTAGAATACAGAAAATTTTAACAGAATCCCATTCTGGTTTGCTTATTTAGATTTGTTTCTGCTTGTTTAGTTTTTGTTTGTGATTATTTTTTTATTTGGGGGGGGTTCTTTTTTAATTCAAAAGATCTCTAAACAGAGGGGGTTAGTTTTAGAGCTTTGATTGCTTTTTCATTCATATTAAGAGCTAGTGATCTGAGACGATACATGCAGGCTTCTTCTTTCAGTTTCCCAGTAAAATACAATTTCATGTAAGCTTTGTGTTGGTCAATATGTGACAATACATATCTTCATGTGGCTATGTAAGTTATGGGTCAAAGGCATTTTGCAGACTACAGCAAAGTGCCTAACCATGATTGATTAATTTACTGTTCAATAGTGTAACTGTTAAATAGATTCTCTCTTTTCAGCTGCCAGTTTCTTACAGTTACTGAGACAGCAGCTGAACTACTTCTCCTTTCTTGCTGGTTAAAGAAAATTATCTCTTTATTTAAGCAGCAAAAATGGTGTATATTTCTGAAATTGTAATACATGTCTTGTGTCTACTTCACTGCAGGCATAAGGGTACATTTCACTTTATCAATGCTTTTACAATTCTTCAAGAACACTTTTAATACCTAGGTTTTTTCAACCTACGTAAATTTGTGTTTCCCTGTATAGCAGTTTATTATCTTCATAAGCACTTTCTTATATACTGTAGAATATAGAAACTTCTAGCCATGCTGACTAACCTGCCTTGGTGGCTTTTTTTTTTTGTATGTTTTTATTTACATTTTGGAAATGGAATGAATGTGGGGTTTTTTATTTACATTGATTTTAATAATTTTTTAAAAATATTTTTAGACTTAAAAAAAAATTTAGCTTTAAAGAAATACCCCAACTAGGTAATGCCATTCTTTCTCTAGCGATAATTTTGCCTTCATCAATAAAAGTATAAGGAAAAGAAAGGTAGGACTATGAATTTGAATCTGTGACTCTTATTCTCTTGGTTGTCTGAGGCCATCTCTTGCCCTACAACCCTGGATCTTTCATGCAATACCATAGTCCTCAATTTTTTTTTTTTCTATTTGTGATTTCTTTTCATCCTTGAGATAGAATATCTTCTGACACAGACCCCTTCACCAGCATTGTAACCATTCCTCTATATACTGGGAATTTTGCAGTATTTCTCCCCAACTGCATTTGTTCCATGTTCAGTGCCTCTGTGTTTGGAATCGTTATAAGGAACAGAGGTGTATAGTATAATGCATTAAGCATCATATGTCATCAGTGTTTCATGGAAGAAAACATTTAGTAAAAACTGGTGAAAGATGCAGAAATAAGTTGGGATTCAAACCTAATGATCACACAGATTTTTATTTTTTTTTTTGTACGTTATCACACCAGTCCTGTTTATAGGTCAAACTAAACTGTTATTGTCATTTAGCACTAACAGCTTCCAAGTCATGTATTTTCCAAGTAATGTATCAATGGCATTAATTTCCTGCCTCCTGTCACCCACTGATCCTTTTCATTGCTTATCATAACATTCATTGTGTATAAACCTCAGTCAGTACCTAGTATTTTAATATTATACATCACGGTTTCTGTGTAAGCTACATTATGTTCAGACTTCCTGGCTTTTTGTGAAATGGACAGTGACTACACCAAAAAACATATCATACACAGAAAAAAATTTACAGGTCTCATTTGGCTGGAACACTTGTTTCCCTGATCTCTTTATGATCTTCACAAATATTTGTAAAGGTAAAGGCATGAAATTCAATGAAAGGGTTGGAAAGGATATAAAAAGAATGCATTTGTCATTTTATAGCCCACATCCAACAGTGTGCTGTAAGCTGTCTGCACCATGTTTAAAATTGAAAGCAAGGGAGCAGAACATTCAGAACATATAGATAATAAAGAACAAAACAGAATATAAAAGGGAGACAGCTGGAGACAGTAATTCTGAAACTATAATCTTCCTTGAGTATATCTAAAACAGAGCAAACATTTCTCTTCCTTGATATTATTAAATCAAAACTCTGATTCACTGAAAATTCAGACTTTGTTCTGATCTCTGTATGTAGGATTTACTCCTTAGTGACATTGCAACTGCCAAGTACATTAAGAATTGAATAGACAGTTATTCTGCATGTATTATCAGAAGGTACTGAGGATAAACAAAAGTAGCTGTGACCTATAAAAAGTGAAATGAAGAAGGAATGTTAACTGCATAATAGCAAAAATAATTAGATAAGAGATGCCATAGAAGTAGAGCATCCTTGTCAGACGTAGGGAAAAAAAAAGTTCCCCAAATTGGCTTCAACTTGTATTTTCCACAGAAAAACTTACTGAGCTCTATTCTGATCATCTTTGCATGAACATAAACTGCACTGAGTTGAGCAGTTATCCTTCTGTATTTTACCCTAAATATATTTGCATGGTCCCATATGAACCTGAAAGTCCAGTGAGAAATGAGTTAGAAAGAAAATAGTGAAAGGACCTATTTTAGGGAGAACTGTGCTGGAATCTCCAAACTACAAAATACAGTCACAGTGGTTCAGCATCATTGAAGAAGATATAGTAACTCAGGCCTAACTCAAAGGCAGCATCAGCAAGAGGCATATTCACTGAATACTGAAGAGAAGATTCCATTCCCATAGATAAGAAAATAGAAAGGAAATATGAAGCAGAAAGTTTGTGGAATTTGCAGATGATATAAGGCACTTTACTTGGGTAAATGAAAGAGGCTGACCTTTTAATATGTGCAAGAAATAATCTTGTCAAGGCACACATCTACCAACGCATAAAGCATCAAACTTTTGATCTCTACATAAGAATATCATGACAATTGTATTCTGCCAGAAAACCATATTTACTAAAATCCCATATGAGTTCACTTTTACTTTTTCTTGTTATACTCTGAAGAATGGACATATATGTCTTTCTCCTTGTCTTGTAATAACTGATCCAGAAGTAGGAAAGCACGATTCTTAAAATCAACAGTTCTACATTAAATTGCTAAAATATAGAAACTGATACTTAGCTATAATTTTATAGCTACAAAAATGACAGAACCCAGTGTTTATAGACATCTAGTAGAATCTATACACTTGGGTTATGTAGGGCATTTCTCTAGCTCCATCTGTCACAGCAAACACGATAACGAGGTCACTTGTGGATCCTCAAGTGCTATTGCTTTAAAAGCTATACTTCATAGTACTTGCTTGACCACAGAACAGTTTGAGTTGGAAGGGAACTTAAAATTAATCTACTTCCAGTTCCCTGCCATGGGCAGGGACACCTTCCACTAGACCAGGTTGCTCAAAGCCCCATTGATTTTTTTATTTTCGTTGACATTGACTTTCATAGCCTTGAATTTTTTTATACAAGTAGTTCCAAAATACTCAGAGAAACTGCGACCTAGATGTTGAATGCAATATCTATGTAAATTAAAAAAAAAAAAATATTCAGTATAGGATTATATTTATTTTTAAATGTCTTAAGGCAGCAAGAGATAAAGCCTTTAGTAGAGATTTAAAAAATTTGTCAATTATACCATAGCTAGCTCAACTTTTATTCTACTTAATTTTGAAAACACTGTTAATGAAGCTAGTAAGTAGAACTGTGTGTGAATACATGAACACAGCAGCCAAAGAATATGACTGAGAGATTAAAAATATTGAGAGATGGGAATGAAAAAAGTAAAGAAAAAAAAAAACAGAGGGAGAGAGAAAAAGAGAACTATGAATTAAGCAAAAAAAAAATATTCTAGATGCTGTTGCAGTTATAGACTTTGTGGAGAAGCAGTTCTTTAGTTTTCTATGTTGGATATTGTCATTTGAGGGCATCTGGGGTAGTTGTTATTTCTGAGGAAATATTTTAGAACTGACACTTCACTGTAGTTAGGGTGCTTTCATATCTCTGTAATGTAATCAGTCAAGGGTGATCAGGAAGTTTCTTTTTCCTCTTTAAGTTGCAGATGAGCAGCTAAAAAAATATTCCTACTATTATGTAAGTATTTTAATTACTGGAAGGCATAGCTATAGAGTTTTAAAGAGATTTTTGAATTAAAAACAGTGATGAGGAAATAAAACCAATTAAGAAAAAAAACAAGCAAACAAAAAAAACCCAAACATTTCCTTTTCTGATGAAAAGCAGAAGCAATAAAAGTTGTCTAAATAATTCACATGTAGTGCTGAGCCAGCTTCTCAGGAAGCAATATTTCCATTTTCATTTACAAGTTTCCCCAAATGTTTCATTAAAATTCAAAGGCTATGCTTGAAAACAAACTAAAGTACTTTCAGGTATAGAAGCATGACGTTTTGTTTGGTTTTGTTTTTTTTTTTTTTTGTTTGTTTTTGTTTTTTTGTTTTTTTTTTTTTTTCTAGTTTTAAACAGGTTATTTTCTTCTCTTATCTTCTTCAGCAGCTGGCAGTTATAAATGAAACAATTTTTTTAAAACCACTGAATTCCAAAATTCTGACCACTAAATAAAGTCTGGTGAGATGTGACACTGATACATTCTGTGCTTTCCTCTACTGTACTGCCTCCTCTCTGACACTTCATTGCAGAGCCTGCTTTTTCTGGTGATGAAGAGATAATGGACCCTCTGAGAAATAAGACACCACATAATAATGGTCTGCTCGACAGAAGTAGTCCATTTTAATTTCATGGTTGTTGCATTATCCCACATGATTTCTCACAAGACATTACAGCAGGATCACAATAATGCCACCACTGGTATGTACTTAAAGAAAAGTTAACTTTAAAAGTGTTGTTCTTTCAAGTACTTTCTCTAGGCTGTATAAAGCATTCATTCATCATGATTGAATCTCTAATTCTGCTCCCTTTTTCTGGTACAAAAGCATGTTTATCCTATATAACATGTATGCTCAAAGCTAAAGTTGAGGGGTTTTGTTTCAGCATAAGGAAGAGACCTGAGACCAAGTACACAACATTCAGTGGCTAATATTAAATGGGAAAACATTTCGAAAGAATAACATTGAAAAGAAAAGGATATTCATGCAAGAAAGCAAGCAAGCAAGCCAGCCATTTTTAGTAGCATTTAGTAGGGTTTTTTTTGCAAAAGCCATAATATTTATTTCCTCAGTTGTTTCAAGAGCTCTGTGACTGTAAATAGTTGATGCAGTCATTTGTTCAGATGATGCAGCTACAATTTTTATTGCCCATCAAAAAAAAATCTTAAAATTTTTTCCATCTTTATGCAGATGTTATTCCTAAATTTGAGCTGTAGTCATGTATTCAATAACAGCTTTTGATATACATTCATGATTTTTTTTTCCACATACTCTACTATCAAGGGGTTTTGAACTTCAAAGATCTGAGCACCTTCACAGATGATCTGTGTATTCATTCTTCCAATCTCACATTACTAGCAATATTTTTAGCAATATCTGTTATGCAGAAAATTTGGCAAACAAGTAAATATGTGACATAATCTCAATGAGAGACATTCTACAAGCACAAGTAAAGTATCTGCCAATAATTCCACACATTCTGTGGGTAGTCACTAATATAAAAGCAAGGAATTTCATAACATGGGTATACAAAAATCCACATTATCCTTATTGTGGATTGCTTGTGCAACCCACTAATTTAGCATGGGTTAGCTAACATTCATCCTAATATCACTTCTAGTGATTGACACAGTAGAGAGAGGGCAAAAAAAACCACATGACGATTATTGCTGTCAGTAACAAGGTGTTGTGACTTGAGTGGTAGAGTTTGTAGCCAATTTTAAGGTTTAATTATTGGCTTATAGGGTAGAAAATTATTTGGCTTTTTGTGACTTTTTTCTTTATTTTAATAAAGACCTCATTACATTTTTTAGCATCAGTTTTCTCTATTGTTCCATGTCTTGTTTTCCTTTCATTTTCAACACCCTACACTGTTTGATATTTACAGATTATAAAAGACTAGAGAATTATTTTTTTACATTTCTCCTACTGCTTTAAGATCTAATACCTCCCAGGGATTTAGCTGCTACAGAAACTATTCACATTCTCCTCCTCCATTCATTCAAATTTTCCAGGCCCAGTAAATGTCAGAATTCCTGAAAGATTAAAAAGACATGAGTTTTAAAGCAAGCTTCAGATATGAAAAATCTTTCAGTTGAAAAGGGGAATAAAGCTGTGGCTAATTTGGAAAACTGCCTGTTTCTGGTTAATCTTTAGATGTGACAGTTGTATTAGAAGAGAAGGTCAAATCACGTTTCATCTTGCTGATACTAGCAGATCATATGTCAGCAGGCCGGACGTGTCACCTCTCCAGACACATCCCATGCTCTAACTCTAGGCCTGTAAGAGGAAGAGCTTAGAAAATTTTTATCTTTCTATTCAACCCAAGAATAATATATTCAAGTGCAAAATGCACACTTTCAAATGCATCATAAGCATTTGAACATATAAGCTTCTCCAGAGCTAAGCTTTCACAACAGTCTCAGATTTTACATTTTCAGGAATTTTTAGGGACTTTTCAGTAGTCTGTAACATGGAATCCCTACAACTTCTGCTAAACTTTGTGGGGGTTGAATGCCTTGGGCCATTTGCTTAGGTAACATTCATACTGTTTCCTCCCTTCAGCAGGTGCACAGCAGTAGATTTCCTATCAACATCCAGTAAAAACAGTGCAGTGGGTAAATATAAGCAACTAATGATTAGTGAAAAATAGCATTGTGATTCCACTAGATCTCCACTTCCAAAGAACTTTCTATGTTGACTTAGTATGCTAAGATTTAAAAAAAACCCATCAAACTAGCAGAAGTGAGGAAAGAATATGAGCTGCCCACTGGTCGAATCAATTTACATGCAAAGTGGTATGAGAGCTATTGAATAATAATGAAAAAACGTAAAAGCAGCCATCTCTGCTCAGGACATTGCTGATACAGTCGTTCAAGTTATCTAACCATGCTATTCTTATCTACTGTAGGATCAGTCTGAAAGCTTATTCATGCGACCCTTGTTTAGTCTCATTCCCTCTATACACACACACAGAGTACACACTTTTTCCCCTTTATGTACACTAGACAAATTTACAGCAAACCAACACAACAGTTCCTGAATCCATTTTTCTAAGTCCTATCCAAATGTATTATGATTTCAAATTAATCCTAACATACGTATTTTCTAACATTTATAAAGATACTGTTAAGAAGCATCTAACATTTATAAGCATACTGTTAGACAGTATGTTTTTCTTAGATCTTGGTTTGTTGACTCTTCCTGAAACTCTTTAGTTTTACTTGATTTGAATAATCATACATATCTCTAATTAATCTGTTAATTTTACCTATTCAGTCTGTTTCTACTTAGAGTTCTAGTTCTATTGAATTTGCACATCAAACTTTAAGCTCAGTAAAATGGGCATTAAAAAAATTGCGATACCCTGATAAAATATAAAGATGTGTGGCCGCACAGAATGGTGTTTCTCTTTTTGTACACAGTGGCTGTCCTGGTTTCAGCTGTAAGTTATTTTTTAGTCCTTCCTAGTAGCTGGCGCAGTGCTGTCTTTTCAGCTTTAGTCTGTGAACAATGCTGATAACACACTGATGTTTTATTTGCTGCCCAGTAGTGCTTACTCTGATCAAGGACTTTTCAGTCTTTCATACTCTGGCAGTGAAGAGAGGCATGAGAAGTGAGAAGGAAGTAGAGACAGGACACTTGACCCAAACTAGCCAAAGGAGTATTCCATACCACAGAACATCACGGCCAGGATATAAACCGGTAAGAGTAACCCAGAAAGGGTCAATTGCTGCTTGGGTTGAGCTGGGTTTCGGTCAGTGAGTGGTGAGTTATTGTGTTGTGCATCACTTGTGTTTGTTTTCTTTTCCTTTCCCCTTTTAGCTTTATATTCTTTCCTCTTATTATTTCCCTTATCATCATAATTAGTAGTAGTAGTAGTAGTATTTTTTTATTGTACTTTAGTTATTGGACTGCTCTTATCTCAACCCATGGCATTTATATTCTTTTGATTCTCTTCCCCATCCTGCCTGAAAAGGGGCTCTGAGAAAGGAGGGACTGAGTGAGTGGCTGCATGGTTCTGAGTTACCAGCTGGGCTTAAACTATGACAGTGGCTAATTCAGCACAACTCTGCAACTTAAACCCCAAGTTTTTCTAATCACACTTTTAAGCTTTTTGTGTGTGTGTCAGGCTCTACCAAATAGAATGTGTTTATATATACATCAAGTAATAATGTAGGCACTTCCACTGAAAGTTTGGTGCCTATGGTCTTCTGTTCAAAGGAGAGGAGCCTTCATTAAAATATCACAGTTGGAAACTATAGTGGTGGTGTTTTCCCCGTTGCTACACTTACATCCACTTTTCTTTTATACATTCACTAAAGCATTCCACTGGGGTCAAGAGTCCCATATCCAATGTTTTCTTCAACATAGAACTCAAACCCATACCTCCAAGGAACAGCTGTAACTGCTGCAAGAAATTTACTTTCTGTTCCTCCTCTTGAGGCTGTCACATTTTGCATCAGAGAAATAAATAACTAGAATGTGAATGTCCAGTACACTCTTTTGAGAGCAGGACTTGTATTCCCCTTCCTCCAGCGCAGGTTCTATATTTCTTTCACAGGTTAATGTGAAAAACACCCAGGCAGGAGAGTTTGGTATGAAAAATCCTTATCCTCTTTCCATTCCTCTTGTCTGGAATGCTTTAGCCAGATATCCATGATTAAACTTAGTTTTCTTGGCCCAAGGTATGAACAGTATGTGCCCAATGGAAAAGTCTGACTGCTCATCATTTTGCTTAGTATAAAATTAATTTATGAGAACTTTTCCTCCAGGTATGGAGTATGAGTTTTAACTTCCCCCAAATAACTGAATGTTTGATTCTAGTCAATGTGCGGTCTTCAACCTGGGTTTTGGATGAAGGTTCTTGCTTCATTGTACCTTATTGCAAGGGCTTGTGATACGGACAGGCTCCAGCA
>JASSUY010012839.1:0-17032 GCA_032466535.1 Forpus xanthops | reverse complement strand
CCTCCCTGGCAGAGCATGAAACTCAGAAAGTCCTTGGCCAGCCTAAACACTCCCAGCCATAACTATAAACACTGGTGCTATCAGCACTGTTCCCAAGCTTAAAATCCAAAACACAGTGCTACTCCAGCTACTACTTAAAGAAAAATGACTGCTGCTGCTGAACCCATGACACACTATTAGAGAATAGTTGGCCTGCCAGCTCCACCTGGCAGATTCAAATGACTATTGAACAATATTTTTTGAAGTATCTGTGGTACAACTGAAAGAAATTACAGGATTTTCAGAACAACTGATTCTGATAACTATCCAAAATTGTAACTATATCATTCATGCACAATAAGCTAGCAACCTGTTTGAAATGCCATGAAAAAAAGTGAAACCACATAAATTCTAGGAAAAAAAAATATATATATACTGTAATTGATTATTTAAAAATCAACAAGGCACTAGCTATTAGATGGCAATGGTATCTGAACATTTTTATGAACTAAATATACAATTCAAATAGGAAATGGTGAAATCCTGCAGACAGCCAGGGAAGAATAAAAGCTCAAGTACAAAACCAAACCTGAAAACACACGCAGAACTAACAATGATAATTTACTAGGGAAGAGCAATATAACACTGATATATCTGTGGAAGTTATTTTTTCTACTACCCTTCTAATATCCCTTTAAATGAACAAATCTGATTTAATAATTTGGCAACAGGCACAAGGTATTCAAACCTTTGTATCTAGGTGACAAAGAGGGATGAGACAGTAACTATCTTCATTTAGCCTTAAAGGCCCCAGAGCCAAAACAAATGCCTCACATTTAAGTGGGAAAGAGAATGACTTAAGTCAAGTTCATTGCTGTGACAGGATGTAAAGGAAGCTAGATGAAGACCTTTCCACATGATGAGATATATTTTGGCAAATTTATATAGCTCATCCAGATTACCTGGCTCTGTGTATTAAGCTTCAGTGGGATATTTCTGTAGAAAAATATCTTAAACTAAATTCACTTGTTTAAGCATGGGAATAATTCCATTTTAACTTAGAAAATGCATTTAAGTGTTTTGCTGGATTAGGAGTCAAACAGACAAATTAAGTTACCCCAGATATCCCACCCATAGTCTCTTTTGGATGATCTCTAATGGCAGAAAAACCAACACAGTGACAAAACAGTATGATCACCCTGTGTACTGATCTTTACTTCACCCACCAAAGCTTTGTTTTTTTCTCCATTTATCTGCCTTATGGCATGAAACACTTTTCCGGGTCTTCAACAGATAAGTTGCAGCTTCAAGTAAAAGTTTAGTTACTCTTGACATGAATGATATAATTACCCAAAGTAACCCACAAGACTGCCCCAAGTTAGCACCACTTTCTACCTATCTTGACTATCAAGAGTGACCAATGAAGTTTGAATATGGCGAGCACATCCTTTCCCCAAGAAAGTTTGCATCATCCTTCAGCCAATGTGAAAGCCAGGAAAAAAAGATCAGAGGAAACTCTCAGCGTCTTCTGTTACCTGTGATCTGTATAACCGATATAACCTGCGTAACAATAGAGACAGTATCAAGTGGCCGCAACAACCTAACACAACCAGTTTTCCCAGCTGAAACTGTCACATGCTAGCCTATAGATGAGAGATCGTTTGTTCACACTTATACTTGAAGTGGGCATATCTTTCCATATTTTCCAGAAAGAAGAAATCTTGTACACATTGGTACAGTGCTCTGGCTTCCAAAGGGGTTAATCAAACCCCTGTTTTGATGAAGAGAAAGAAGCCTTTGCAAAGTCAATACTACGAGTCCTCATTTCAAGGGGTGTTGTGCATTTAGAACTTCTGTACTATTAGAGGTTAAAAGAGATAATTGCAGCAACACAGTTTCTGTGTCCTTAAATCTTGATATTTAAAAGAAAACAATGTGCCTTTTGTTTTGTTTTTTTAAAAGTAGGCAAATGCTTGTGTCCTTGCAACTTGACCAATATTTGTATTTAACCCAGAGCATTTTATTTCAATGTTGAGAAGCAACTGACATCCTGAAAAAAAAAAAAAGTGCTGCAAATACAAGAAAATACTAACATTATGTTCTACGTACAGAAATGATATTGAGTTACACTAGTTTTTTCTCCAAAGTCCAGTCAATGAACTGGATGGACTCTAATAATTTAGGAACACCTTTCCTCTTTTTTTGTTCAGACTTTCCCCTCAAATATAATAATTTATTTCACCTCTGTTTTGCCTTGGTTTGTTTCTAAGTCACTATGAAAAACTGTGAAGAATCTGTGTGCCATTTTTTTATTATTCATTATATTTTCTATCATACCTACAGTATCTTTAGAGATATAAAGGTCCTTCAAGCAATTTTACGGGACAGCTTTGTATTTAAGCATTTTCCCTAAATTTTAACATTACTAAAATCTACATATCCTTTTAAATGCTTTGTATCTATTTTTTTCAGCAATTCAATCTGTATAGTCCATTTAAAAGAGTATATTATGTCTCTTTTCCATTAACAGATACTCCCAAGAAACACATTGTTCAATGTTCAAGCTCCAAAATGAGCTGTCTAAATAATAGAAGTTTATGCTCAAAGTAATGATTCCATTCTTTGCCAGGCAACATTGCTATGACTATTTGAAAAGAAGTGATCTTACATGCTGTACGTTGGCAAAAAGGAAAATGTTGCAGACTGTATTTTAGCTTCAACTTTAGACAACTGATTTTTCTCTGTGTTGTAATGTAACATACTTGACTATGTTTCTAATGTTTATGCTCCAAAGAGACCAAAGAATTGCAAGTACCATGTTTATTTTTATTGCCAATATGCAGCTAGACAAGTTGCTTACCATTACGTTTACCAGAGCTGAGATAAATTCTGAAAAATTAAATTTGCATACCTTCTAGCAAATTCTGCTGGTGTATTTAGTTTATACAGTTTCAATTCACATGAGTTTCTGATCCACTAATGGCAAAATTAATATATTTATTGCCAAGACTATTTGCGTTCCCAGATAGTCCCTAACAATCCATTACCTGTTGCTTTAATATGAAAGTCTTAGAGGCAGAGTAGGTTTTCTATTCATTGGAAAGGTTTGTGAAACTGAACAATAATGAGGACAATGGTTCATCTTGTCACTGATATTAAGTAGGCCTATACCCTGCATCAAAACTGCTTCCATAAGAAGAAAAGAAAAAAAGGCTGGCATGACTTTCACAATGGAGTGCTGCAATGAATGGCTATAAGCTTTTTGGAAGGGATAGGCAAAGAAAGAGAGGTAGTGAGGAGTGTTTCAATTGTCTAGAGCTTAATGATGGTGACGGTAGGATTGAGTGTTTACTGTTAAGAATCAGGGGAAAGACGAACAAGACAAATATCAGGTTTGAGTCTTAGCAACAACTAAAACATTCTTGTGCTACCTGCATTGATTTCAACTGAAGCTAAAACACAGCATTTCACCAGCAACTAAGAAGTAGGGAAAAATAACTGTTACAGCTGAACCCAGAACAGTCCTGCACTTGGGTCACCACAACCCCATGCAACGCTACAGGTCTGGGGAAGAGCAGCTGGAAAGATGCCCAGCAGAAAAGGATCTGGGGGTGTTGCTCAACAGTTGGTTGAACATAAGCCAACTTGTGGCCAGGCAGCCAAGAAGATCAACGGCATTCTAGCTTGTATCAGAAATAGTGTGGCCAGCACTATCATCACCCCCCTGTAGTCAGTGATCATCCCTCTGTACTCAGCACTGGTGAGGCAGCACCTCAAATCTTGTGTTTAGTTCTGGGCCCCTCACTATGAGAGAGAGATTGAGTTGCAGGAGTGTGTCAAAGATGTTACCAACAAATCTGGTGAAGGGTCTAGATAACAAATCTTATGAGGAGCAGCTGAGGGAATGAGGGTTGTTTAGCCTGGAGAAAAAGAGGCTCAAGGAAGACCTTATTGCTCTCTACAACTATCTGAAAGGAGGTAATAGCAAGGTGGGTGTCAGCCTCTTCCTCCAAGTAATGAGTGATAGGATGAGAGAAAACGACATCAGGTTGCACCAGGGGAGGTATAGATTAGGTATTAAGAAAAATTTCTTCATCAAAGGGGTTATTAAGCAGTGGAACAGGCTGCTCAGTGAAATGTTGGAATTATCATCCCTGGAGATATTTAAAAGATGTGTAGACATGGCACTGAGGAACATGGCTTAGTGGTGAACCTGCAGATCTAGGTTAATGGTTGGACTTGATGATCTTAAAGATGTTTTCCAGCCTAAATGACTCTACAATTCTATGATTATTAGGGGAACATCTTCTTTATAGACAGGCTAGTTCCCTTCATGCCTTGCAAAAGAAATAAGAAATGCCATGATAAATTGTGGCATAAAGATTCAACATGAAATGCTAGCGATTTTTTGAGTTTATCACAAATTCATATCACCCCTGTGTTTATTGTTGTATATTAGTAATATATTTTCTCTCCACATCCTTCATCACACCATTCTAAAGTCTAGGAAATGCAAATATATGTAATTGATTCAGCTCCTTGGGAAAACCATACTTTTTCCTCTCCCACACATCTGTGTAATGAGGTGTAGTTGTGAGTCTGAGCTTAAGAAGATTAAATTCGCTGTGGATGACTAGAAGAGAAAATCAATGAAGAATGTCATCCCTGACAGTACTTTAAGAGACTCATGTACTGATGGTGAGTAAAAAACTCAGTATTCATGGTAGTGAATTGCTTTTATGAATTGAATAGTTCTCATACAAATATTTTACTAATGAGATAGATTTTTACAAAACTAGTGAGGATTACTGTGCAAAAATAAATGCATTAGGGCTGCTGAAATAGAGTTTACAATGTTTGTGGTTAGCGTATTTGTATTTTATGAAACTAATATTTTGTAAAAGTGAGCTTGTGATGATTATATGCTTTTTGCTTTGCATTAAGAAACTTGAGGCTTATCCACAGTTTTGTTGAAATACCTTTTTATAGCTCAAACTTCTCTGTTGTAGAAATTTATCATAAAATATTTTGTTTATTTTTGAAATAAATTGTATCTATAAAGAGCTTCAGACTACATTATTTTTCTACATAGTCCAAACAAGCCAAAGATAATGTATATACCAATATTTCTTATGAGATGAAAGAGGAGACCTAACAGATGGACAAGATAGAAAAAGCATAGTATGGAGAGGCAGATAATTACTACTAGGAAAATGTTTTACCGTGGGTTAGCTACAGGTTCACAGGTGCTGCAGGTCAATCAGAAGCATCAACTGAAGTTCAATATCTAATTGTTAGAGATGGCAGATAACCGTTAAGGTGATCCGAATTAAAAGGCAAAGGGGAGGGGGGGAAACAACAAAACAAAAACTTTCCTGGATGAATTCTTCCCTTTTTCTATGCTTTTTCAAGGCAAGTAGAATAAAACTGATACAAAAGAAGAAAAAAAAAGCAGCAAACCAACAGCAAAACCACAAACACACCCCAAAAAACCCACCTACCACAACCCCAAACATGCAAAGCCTTATCTATTGTTCAGGAATAAGTTTTGTACCTTCTCACAGAAATGCTGCTTTTAGTCATTAAAACTAACATCATTACATAACCATTACCATTTTAGCCTATTGAATTGCAATATGCCTGCATTAAACTTCAAGATACCCCTATTTAAGTAATCCTCAGTGAAGGTGAGCAACTGCAAGTGTTGACCATGAAGTTATTCTTCAAGAGATTTATTAGTGCTGTTTAAATTAACACAATATCCTTGAGTGTAAATATAATCAGGAAAATCATAGTTTTTAAAGTTATCAAAAATTATTTCCAAGTTCAAGCAATAAAAAAGCAAAGAATATAGTAAATAATATCACGTTTTACGTAACAAATAATATGTCATTTGCACAAGAAAATAGAAACCTATTTTGTTATTCCATGAGAAGCGCTACTTCCTTTGAGTAATTCCAATTTCAAATGCATTACAGTGAAAATAACTTAAACATTCAATCCTTCTTTCTTCTGATCATGTTGGGAGACACCACAATAGTCTGTTTCACATATTCTGTAACAGAGGAAAAATCACTTTGCTTGTTCTATTAAACGTATCAAATTAAATGAAATGCCACATGAAACTATGATTGTGGTGTAATTCCAAATGTCTGTATGATGCTTTGTCAAAAAAACATGAAGCATAGGATAAAGTGAGCTCAAGCTGAGAAGAATTGATTTATTCTCTTAAAAAGGCTTATTAGTCAGGGTTCGTATGGTAAATGTATACAAGTTTCATACTGACAGTGTTCTCTGAGTTTCACAAACTTCATGCCTTTTCCTGCCGTTTAAGTTACCTTTGTGTTTGGATCTCCTACAACTTTGTTTTCAAAACAATGTCTAGAGATACTGAATTTCTCCAAGCAAATATTCTCAGTCCAGCACTTTCTAATTCTGATAATTGTCAAAGTACCCTATTTAATTAGAAAATCACTTTCTAATTTCAACAACATTTGAACAAGACTCTTGTTCAGCAGCTATAGTGACTGTCTAATCAAGTGTAGCATGTTGCAATTAATTGGAAACTTAGCACTTGACGCAATAACTGTATAAAGCTGGAAAAAAAGGACTTTTTTGGATAACAAATCCAATTTGTACCAGTACATATGACATTATATGTATGAGGATTCGGATATGTCTTTTTCAGTATAAAAAACTGTATATAATTTTTGTATTTTCTCCCAGGTTAATAAAAATAGACACTGAGTTAAAGGTAGTTTGGCTTTTTATCTCTGAGTGAAATTACAAAAAAGCATAGAAATGACTAAGCACTAATTCTTCTCTTCTTACAATCCTCTCTGCTTGGCTGAACTTGATCCTTTCTCAAACTCCCCTTTCTCCCTTCTCCCACCAACTCGCTCATTTCCAGTTTATGATGTACAGTTTGTCAGAATAGGACTAAGTTCTACCTGGCTGTTCTGTAAGCTTAAACCCTGATCTTGGGTGTACAGCTCATACTCTGAAGTGAATCACATTCTGGAAGTTATTTCTCTCAATTGGCTACAGTGAGAGCTGGGTGTGGAAATAAAAGATATCAACACTGTAGAATGGAACAGTGAGGTGGGATGAATCTTTCCTGACAAGCAACTTTATGAATGGTGGAAAACAATCAAGCCTTATTCCTATCTATTTGTGGCTGAAGTTTGAATGACTTTCTAAGTGGAAAGCTCCAACTGAAGCTTTCTTCAGTAACTTATAATTATGCTTACCTGAACGGATTTTTAGAGTATGTTAAGTGTGGGCTCAGACAGCACTTTGTCTTAGTGGGAATACTAGTAGGGTTTCTTTACCTCTTACCAGTCATAAACTTTGATGAAATAATAGGAATTATAATTATATTTGAGGAATCAAGCCCCTTTCCCCACCATCCTCTCCCGTGTCAAAAGTGTTTGAAGTTGATAAGCACATTCAGAAGTTATTAGGTGGAAAACAGTGACACATACACAGCAGTATGATTACACAGGAAACCAGAATAAAAGTTAAGTTTTGATGGAAAGACAGGAACAAAATCCTTTTCAAAAGCATTCTTTTTTTCTGAAACACATTTGTTGTAACTAACTAACTGATCTTGAGATGTGCCAAAGGCTTACTTTGATATAACTTAAGAATGATTAGAGAGAGGAATCTAGCTTGTATGGGCTCACATTATATACTTCTGAAAGCCTCCAATTCATTATCAGTAGCTTAAAGGCGTGGGAAGGTAATAGGAAAGAGAAAGAAATGTGAAGTTAAAAGTTGGCGTGAATTAACATACATTTTGATTTGAAATTTCATGTAATCCCTAAGGAATTTTTAAATTACATGGAAAAGCTTAAATTTGGTTACTAAGTTACAAAAAAGAAAAAACATTATCACAGTTCAATTGTAAATTTTAAGGTGACTTTAACTAGTGTGCTGCTGTTGAAACTCCCACGGTATAGACTCAGATCTTAATAGTAAATTGAAAAGTGAAATTCCATTTACCAAAATATTTTAAAACAGCTGTATGACTTAACAAACGAACTCTTAAAAAGTTCAAATAAAAGGAGTATTTAAATCAGTTTATTTCACAGATGTATATGTACTGAATGTGGAAACATTGCTGAAGTAGTGAATAATTTATCATTATATCCTAATGTGATAATACTTCTGTATCCATTTTGTATTCCAAACAGTTACATATTTGGAATACTCTTCAGAAATCTCACAAAGACAAATATTAATATTCTAGCAGTCCATCTTCTTATGATAAAGAATAATATCTGTCATAATACTAAGAAGAAGTGAGTCGCTTGTCTGTCTTTGTTGAAATTATTAAACATGAAAGATGCATTTGAAGGTTTTTTTATAAAGGCAACTACATCATTGCTTGGGCAGTTACAATGGAAATAAACAAGTTGCACAAGTGTCACTGAAGTAATCTATTTCATGATAAGCTTCAACACATATTTAGTATTTCAAATTCTTCTATGCATTGACGTGACATACTAATTGCTAGCACTTCAGAATATACACTGACTAAATATACTTTGTGTCATAACAATGTACTCACTAGATTTATCTGTACAATATTCAAAGCACAGGATAATTTTAGTAACCTTTAAGTGATTACCCTCGTAACTCTTTAAGTGAGGAGATACTCAATCTGCAGTCTGACTAACACAATGCCAGAGCATAAAAATCAACGTAAACATATGGCACAAGCGCAGATTTAACCAATGGCCTGTTGAATTTTAGTGTACAGGAAATTAAGTTTCTTTTCCTAGGTATGCATGTACATACATTTGTGATAGGGAAAGGAAATGGTTCATTGCTGCCTGGTAACATAATCAAAACACTAACATAGGGTTCTTTCACCTGTTTCTCCACGTCCTTTTCTTTGGCCTCAAGAAATACTAAAGATCACTCTCCAGATCCAAGAGTTCAATCACTGGAGGACTTTCTCTGCACCCCTCCACTAGCTCTCTTTTGATGAAAGCAGAAGCTTAGCCAACTTTCATAGACTCTCATATAGCATCTCATTAATTACCTGATTATTCATAGAGCAATGTTTCCATCTCCATCCTGGTGTCAGCCCTCATCAGCATATGTCATATTTCATGTTAGTACCTTACTTCCACATGCTTCCCAGCACCAGTAGGGCTCCCCTTAGAACTGCCTGTAAAGCCATCTTGTCAGTATTCCTCCATTCCCTTTTGCCATGGCGTAACTGGCAGTACAGAGTCATTTTCATTGCAGTCTCATTATTAACATTGTGTTCTTTCTCTGTTGGACTAACAACGACTAAGATGGCATATTCAAATCTAAGGCACTATGATCTAGGCAGCAGTGTGTGCAGTTATCAAAAAGAGATAGGCACTTATATGCATACATAGGTGCACTTAGATGCCTATCTATCAACTTGCATATTTTTTCCCATTATACTTAGTAAATCTGATAAAACTTCTTTCTACAAACTGTGCTTTCTATGTCCCCAAAACCTGCAGCAGCATCTCTCAAGAGTACAAGCACAGGATAACAATGGAGGTCCCATACATATAAACACAAATCACAAAAGGTAAGTTATTCATGACTGAAGCGAAGCCACCTTCACGGCCAAGCAGAACTGGGTTTAGGACATAATAAGAAGAGCAAAGAAGATGTATTCAGTGTGTTTAAAATACTGTATGAGTCTAAATGCAAAGGAGGTATATGAATGGTAGCAAATGAAGAACAGAAAGAAAATTTCTCCAGCATGGGATACCCCACATCTGACCTAGTTATCTGCACCAGGTCATTTTTCATTTGGTAGAGAGCGATATATGCTTTTCGGTTTGCTGTTCACAAAGTTTTGCTGCCCCATCTCCATAATAATTTGTAGAATATTATCTTTAACTATATTACTGGGCTAAATAAATTACAATTCCAAGGAGATATGTTCCATTTCAACCTTCTAATTTGATACAGTTATGATAATTTAGTGCTAAACTAACATCCAGAGAAGGGACACGAGGACGATCAGGGAACTGGAGCACCTCCCCTACAAAGATAGGATGATAGAGTTGGGGCTGTTCAGCCTGGAGAAGAGAAGGCTGTGAGGAGACCTCATAGCAGCCTTCCAGTGTCTGAAGGGGGCCTATAGGGATGCTGGGGAGGGACTCTTCATGAGGGACTGTAGAGAGAGGACAAGGGGTAACAGGCTCAGATTTAAACAGGGAAAGTTTAGATTAGATCTCAGGAAGAAATTCTTTACTGTAAGGGTAGTGAGGCACTGGAATGGGTTGCCCAGGGAAGTTGTGAATTCTCCATTGCTGGCAGTGTTCAAGGCCGGGTTGGACATAGCCTTGGGTGACATGGTTTAGTGGGAGGTGCCCCTGCACCTGGCAGGGGAGTTGGAACTAGATGATCTTAAGGTCCTTTCCAACCCTAGCTATTCTATGATTCTATGATCCATACAGATACAACATGAAATCTATTATAATCTTCTATTTATACTGACCTCACAAGGAAGTACAGGGCAGGATAAATACCTCACTTTAGTGGCCTAAAGTAGACTACTTTTTGTATCCTTTACAATTGAACAATCATAGATTATGAAATGGCTGGACAGGTGTTTGATCAGTGTTTTTACAGTGATTTGCCTTTTTACTGTGCTGAGCCTTGATAAGAACTCAGCTCTGTAGTAACAAGAATGGCACAAAACAGCACTGCAAGCCTGGGTGGAATAGGCAGCTCTGTGCTGAGAACATGCACATTAGTGCAATCCTCATGAAACTACCTGCACAATAACCGCACCTTGTAATAGTACAGCATAAACCAGAAGCACAATATGTTTCTGGAGGAAAACTAAAGAAGCACTTACCAGAAGAAACACAGTGGTCTCCACAAACTGACTTGGTATCAAAAAGACAATGAAATATTCTGTAATACTGAAAATTTTTGCCTTAACTGTGTCAGTTCACAATCCTGGCAATCAAGAGCAAGTTAGCTACCAAATATTATGCTACCTTTAGGAAATGATAGATAACCCTTACAGTCTGGGGAACTGAACTTCTGCTACATCAATTCATATAACTGCATTTTATTTGGTAATGTGTTTTTCTGTGAATTACATTTGAATTCAACAAGCACTGGAACTAAAAAATGTGGTGTCAGAAACCATCAGATATTGCTAGATTAACCAGTTCATTTTATTTCCAAAGGTTGACAGTGGCCCAAGAGCCATTTGCCATTTTGTAGGCAGCCTCGTAATCACCTATCAGCAAGGTATCACCTGACAGAAAATTTTGTGAATCAGATTTCTTTTATCACTTCCTGGCTTACACCACATTACTGAACCATTTCATAAACTCTGTATATAATCCAACAGTGGCTACAGTGACAGCATGCAGTCTGAATGTTTGTATTAAGAAAAGATACGTCCTTTCACAGGAAGAGATAAAACACATGTACAAGATATTCTGGAAATATTACTAAACTGCAAGGAAGATATTTTTTCCTTGTTCAACACTATCATTAGCAGCACTCATATCTGCTCCATAAATTACTAACCTTTAAAGAGGCATGAGTAACGGCTGAGTTTATTAAAAGGGAATGGCCTGGCCTAGTTCTGCCCTCCCCCAGAATCTCTGAATGCCCAATAGCTTCAAGCGAGATATGTTAGACCACCAATATGTACTTTCAGCAATCACAGTCCTCAATGTTTTGTTTTTTAAAATGAGATCTGATCAGCCCTGGCAATAACAACAAAACAATTCAGCCTCTGATATTTCCATCTATCTATCTCAGAAACAAGGTTAAGAACAATGGTGTGTGACATCAAAAGTAGGATTCCTTTTTTTAAAAGCTAGATAGATTCCTTGGGGTGTATGTCACCAGTTACACCAAAGATCATAGCACAGCGTAATCAGTGTGAGCAGGGCTGAGCTAGCATTACATCTGCAAGCAGAGTTACCAGCAAGCAGCCCAGTCCAAGCGTCATGGAGCTCAGTACATTTCACTGCATTAGCCATGCAATTGTGTTTACACTGCTACAGCTGATCAAGGTCAGGAACGTCTGCATTACACTGAAGTTACTTGAAATGTCCCGGACTGTGGGACTGAACTCCAGATTCATCTACTTAAGCTCAAGTGGCTGCTATGGGAGGAGGCTAAATTTTAACTGCAGTCAGTGGAGACCCAGCCAGTACAGCAAATGAAAACTACAGAGATGTCTGTCTCATCCTCCCCTAATACCTGTATTTACTCAGTTAAGAACCTTTTTAGAGATAACAAAAAAACTCCTGAGGAGAAAAAGATTTTGTTGTTGTTGTTGTTGTAATTGTTTAAATAGACTGACAATGAAGTAAAATAATGCCCTCCTTCCACTACCAGTTTGCATAAAGGTGTATAAGGTACTGGCTATCTCTTTGTAAAATGCCACCTTTTCTGGCAGTGAAATTGAAAGTTAAGCCAGACCAGTGTATTCTCTCCCACTGTCATAACAGCCAAATGTCCCAGTACTAAGACTTACTTGAAACAATTCCATTCATCATTCATATCTAGAGTAGTAAACAATCCTTTTAACCCTTTTAAACTTGGATATTTGGGCTCCTTTTAAAGGAAAGATGTCTTCATTTTATAACTCCACATATCAGGGATTTTCTGGTGGTTACTGTGAACTACATAATTCCTAATGTTCTATGATATACATATCACTGTGGCTCTTGAATTGCATAAAGACCAAACACTTTCTGGCAAGTTTTTCCTCTTCATACAGAGTAGCAGGTTCTACGCCAATTCAAGTTAAAATACTTATGCTAATACAGTTAAAAAAATCAGCTGTTAAATGGGAAACTAGTTCCAGTCTTAACCACACTGGCATTACACTTCCTGCGTCAAATGTTCACAGAAAATAAAAATGAAACCCTTCTTTGGATAAACCCCGATCCATACTACAAAAAAATAGTTTTACAATATGCATTAATTGCTTGCTATAAAAACAGTCCTAGCTAATGAACTATAAATATGTCCAATGGACTTTGCATTTAATTAGATAAAATGTTTTAAGAAATGAGATGCCAAACTGAAATAATAACAGAAAGTTGATATATTAATGTCTCCATTAGGCTCTCTAAGAACACATTCTCCTTCAAGGCTGGTCAACTAAACAAAGGTTATTTTCAGAGATTCAAGAACAGACATTTTCATTTCAAATTACCATTTTTACAGCCCAAGATAGGACAGCATGTAGATAGCAAAACATATTTTGTGGGCACTGCATGTAAAAACCTTCCCAGCTGAAGCAGGACAAACATCATAAATTATACATGCTAAATTGAAAATTCAAGATTTGCTTTATTGAGAGTCAGCACTAGCAACTGCAACAATGATATAGAAGGAAAATACTACATGAGGAAAAGAAAAATCTCAACTAACAATTCCCTTGTTCTTGTGGAGCATTTTAAGGTACTCTCTGAAGAAAAATTACAGACCAATTCTCTAAGAATTTAGCAAGGTATCGTAGTTTTAGCCCAGTCAGCAACCCAGAACCATGCAGCAGTTCACTAGCTCCCCCTCATTCCTCCCCGTAGTCCTGGAGGGATAGGGAGGAGAATCGAAAGAATGTAACTCCCACAGGTTGAGATAAGAACAGTCCAGTAACTAAGGTATAACACAAATCACTGCTGCTAGCACCAATAATAATAATGATAAGGGAAATAGCAAGGGAAGAGAACATAGCCGCTCACCACCCACTGATCGACACCCAGACTGACTTGAGCAATTATCTAGCCCTTCCAGGTAACTGCCCCCAGTTTATATACTGGGCATGGTGTACTGTGGTATGGAATACCTCTTTGGCTAGTTTGGGTCAGATGCCCTGTCTCTGCTTCCTCCCGGCTTCCCTTCCTCCCTGGTAGAGCATGAGACTCAGAAAGTCCTTCATCAGAGCAAACATTACTCAGCAGCAACTAAAACCATCAGTGTTATCAGTGCTGTTTTCAGGCTGAGAGTCAAAAGTACAGCACTGCACCAGCTACTAAGAAGGAGAAAAATGACTGCTACTGCTGAACCCAGGACACAAGTTATGTAGGAAGTCAGGCACAGAACCATTAAAAAGGAAAGTCAGGGTAAAAACTGTAAAATTATTAGAGACTCATAGAGAATTCTTCTCTGACTACAAAAGTCTCCATGAGCTATAAACAGCCAAACCTGTATTTCTTGTGTAGCAAAAATTTCCATTAGCCAGTAAAATTTTAAAGTTCCCATTTTATGCATGACCAGACTTGAAGGTTATACAGATTATGCCTATTTATAATGCATTATTCTTACAGAGGTTATTCTCATCAAGTTTGAAATTTGCTGTAGGTATGCATTATGAGCTTTTTATTTAAATAGATTTTGGTGTAAATCTGATAAATGCAGAACTTAAATAAAAACGTTACATGACAACAGAAGCATGAAAATATACACAAAATTTGGTCTGGGATAAGAATTCTAAGGTGAAGCAAACTTAGCAAAAAGGTTATTTCCAAAGGACTAAATGGCTGACTGGTAAAGAATTGTAGGCTGTCAACTAAATATATTTTACATTTGGGAATGCAAAAACAAGACAGTGTCCTTTCTTCCATTTTTACCTCTTAAATACATTGGACAATGGATGCCTGCTTGTTGCACTTATCTTTTTTATGTAAAGTGAAACACAACAACCATGAGAGGCTGTCTCAGCATCCAAGCACAATCTTCAACAAGTCTGCACCAATAGCACAGTAGGAGAACACCTTTCAAGATTCCATATTCCCAAGGACTGACCTTCATCAGCATATAGCTGTACTCCCCATGAAATGTCCTTTTATAGTCATTCCAGTGTTGGCAGGAAAGCATACATGGAGAGAAAGTAAACAAGGGAGAGAGCCACACAGTCCTGTTGAAGTCAAGGTCCTGTCCCAGCCCCAACCTGCAGCACCAAGGCCCAGGCCTTCACCACTGTCTCCTGCCCACCAGCACACCAGGCCCAGCATCTTCAACATAAAAATCATAACAAAACCCTCATCAGCCCTGAACCAGCAGGTGGTTGACTAGAGAATGAGATTACCATGTAAAGTTCCTTTCATTTATTTAGCCAGATAAAATATAGATTTTAACCTGGCTCAGACATACCATGCTGAAAAGCCCTGAACATTTACCTAAAGTCTTTCAGAAGCTTTGGAAGCACTAGTTATCTATCTCATCTTTCTCATTATTCTCATGCATCTCTATGGGAGATGAAAAAACTACCTGCAACTGGGCAGGAAATAACAAGGGAAGAGATATGTATAGAGCAACAGTATGGGACAAGAAGAAAGTAGAGAGTAGAAAGTAGAAAGTGAAATGAACATATATAAATGTGCTGCAGTATCTTTTTCATTTTTTTTTTCCTGTGCACATATTTTCTACATTAATATATTGCTAACTTGATTATCACTCATTTTTCTCTTTTGAATTTTCATTTGAAAAACTTTTGTACCGTGTCAGTGTATGTAGGAGAAAAATTTGCTGGGATTCAGCTCTAGATGCAGATGCATGTAGATGAGAACTATATCTGAAAGCATTTTTTTTGTCTAAGATGCCAGATAGTGGTAAATCTAGTCAAGGTAGTAAGCAGAGTGTAGAATATATATGTCTAGTGCAGGATGAAATAGATCCCACATTAGATTCCACTGAGTTTATTGTGAGATACTCAAATGAGCTGCCTAAATGAAGGCATGCAGTGCTTTTGGAGATTTGAAGAAAGTGCCACTCAGGTTCCAGCTGCAACTTGAGAATGGCATGAGTCCTTTTATCTTAAGTCATATCTAACAGACCCATGAAGATGTCCTGGAAACAGAACTAAAAAATATGTGTGTTTAGGCAAGTGAATAAAGCCTTACATCCCCACTGTGAGCTCCAGTGGTATTTTAGATGATCAGCTCTTATCACATCAGGATTTTTAATTCAAGTGAATCCCATCTTTGCATAAACTGTATCAAGGTGCTCCTGTTACATGAAGATTAACCAAATAAAATTCTATTGAAATAGTGCATTCATTTGCTTTTCTGTTCTACACTTTTCTGGAATAAAAATAACCCCAAAAATTTAGTGCTAGAATTGGTCAATGGTATTCAAAAATTGATTAGAAAGGTTTTAAGAGTAAATTATTTCAAAATCGGTGTGGATTTGATCTACCTTTTTTTTAGTTGAAGTGTTAAATAAAAAACTGAAATATTAACTTTTAATTAAATACACTATATCAATGTAGAATTACACTCAGTTACTATGCCTTTCATTGACATACCCCCATGCATGCATAAATTACACTAAAAATTGTCAAGATAAATTAATAATTTTACCCTTTAGCTTCTCATGAATCAGGAAGTAGTAAAAGCAATATGTCATGTACCACTGTTTCATACGTGTTATAATGCAGCCTTTGTGTAAGAGCTGTAAAAAATGAACCATATGTATATGGATTGCAAATGGTGCACTTTGCATTATTTAGGTTTAAGAAAGGGTTATTTTTAGTCATCTGAAAGAAAGGGACTTCAAGAAGTAATTCTCATCAGGAGATAGCCATTTAATATGTAAGAACAAGTCTTCCCTTTTCCTCTCCACTGACTGAAGAAGGAATATAAATGAATAGGCTGAATTAAATGGATGAACTCAGATATGATGAGTTACATTTTGAGTCAAATATTCTATTTCTAACAGTTGTCCTGTTGTTTACAAGGAAAATGTAGAAAATTCTGGAGTGACAATATCATAAGGGAAAATCTGTAACTTCTGTGAGGTGGAGGTTCACCCAAAAGGTGACCAGAAAAGTCACTAACCAAGCTAAACTTCTTTTAAAATGATATCATAAGATTTATATTCATAAGTTTAGGTATGCATTTTTTTTGTGCTGTGTCTTACTACTCAGGATACAGCAGACAAAACAGCCTGCAGACACTGCTTATGTTGGTAAATCATAGAATCATAGAATCGTAGGGTTGGAAAGGACCTCAAGATCATCTAGTTCCAATCCCCCTGCTATGGGCAGGGACACCTCCCACTAAACCAT
>JASSUY010012838.1:0-15451 GCA_032466535.1 Forpus xanthops | reverse complement strand
AGGGACCTTGACATGCTTGTGAGGTGGGCTGATGCCAACCTGATGAAGTTTAACCATGCCAAATGCAAGGTCCTACACCTGAGTCAGAGCAATCCCAGGCACAGCTACAGGTTGTCAGACATGAGATTCAGAGCAGCCTTCAGGAGAAGGACTTGGGGGTGTTGGTTGATGAGAAAATGAACATGAGCTGGCTCCAGTGTGCGCTTGCAGCCCAGAAAGCCAACCGTATCCTGGGCTGCATCAAAAGGGGTGTGACCAGCAGGTCGAGGGAGGTGATCCTGCCCCTCTACTCTGCTCTAGTGAGACCTCACTTGGAGTGTTGTGTGCAGTTCTGGTGTAAAAAGGACGTGGAACTGTTGGGGCAAGTGCAGAGGAGGGCCACGAGGATAATCAAGGGACTGGAGCACCTCCCATATGAAGATAGGATAAGAGTTGGGGCTGTTCAGCCTGGAGAAGAGAAGGCTGGGTGGAGACCTCATAGCAGCCTTCCAGTATTTGAAGGGGGCCTATAGGGATGATGGGGAGGGACTTTTCATGAGGGACTGTACTGAGAGGACAAGGGGTAACGGGTTCAAACTCAAACGGGAAGCTTAGATTCAATGTGAGGAAGAAATTCTTTACTGTGAGGGTGGTGAGGCACTGGAATGGGTTTCCCAGGGAAGTTGTGAATGCTCCATTGCTGACGGTGTTCAAAGCCAGGTTGGGCATAACCTTGGGTGGCATGGTTTAGTGGGAGGTGTCCCTGCCCGTAGCAGGGAGGTTGGAACTAGGTGATCTTAAGGTCCTTTCCAACCCTAACTATTCTATGATTCTATGTCAAGTCTCCCAAGCCCTAGAGCAGTGATAAATTCAAAGTCAGCCAAACTGAACCCTGCTAAGCTCCAAAATACAGAGTTAATTATCAGAAAAACAACAAAAATCTTAACTTGGAGATAAGCCGTTTCCTCCCTCTTCATTACTACTAAATGACACAGGGAGAATTTGTGTGCACACATGTATCTGCCTATGTTTCACACCCAAGTAGGATATGGATACCTTTCTAGTAATTGTGTGTAGGTTTGGTTTTCTTTCATCTGGAAGAGAGGAAATGTTAAGAGTCAAACTTCCAGAAGGAAGATTCTCATGCTGTAAGATGCTAGCCTGGAGAAGCAGAAAAACTTCTGACAGGCCAGTTTCTTAATGTAATTGATTCCAAATTGGGAACTGACAGTCCTTTCAATGAAGAAGCACCTGAATACTTACTAACAGAGAATTAACAATCTGACAATAGGTAAGGCACTTGCTCAGGCATTAGTAAGGAAGCAGACTGACACCTTACATGAAAAGCTACTTGAATGCCATTTAAACTTGTCAAACTGCAGAAAATAGAGCTGCAGATTGATAAAATCAAGGTTATTCATTATATGAATCAATGTCTAATTTTCTTAAATTTCATCCATTTTACACAAATTAAAACAAGAGATGCTCTGCCTCCTGTTTGCTGAGGCAAACTACCCAATACCACCAAGAACTGCTGTAATGCAATCAGAGATCTAGAAGACACCAACCCAATCACCCTCTCTGACCTCCTATAAAACACAGATCATACCATTCACTAAATGAATTCCATACATCAATTGGAACACACTGTCAAGACAGGGTGAAATTACCAATGAAGCAGCAGCCATGACAACCCTTGGTAAAACACTGTAATAGTTAATTATCCTGATTCTTTTCAAACACAGCTCTTTCTTCTAGCCTAAATTTGTTCAGCTGCAACTTCAACCCAGTAGCAATCATGATACACTTGTCAGCTAGATGAAAGAACATTTCTGGTCCTTATATAGGTACTTATAGACTGGTCAACCCACCTTTAAACCTCTGCTCAATAAGCTAAAATAGATTGTACTCTCAGAACATGTCACTGAAAGACATGTTTTTCCAGACTTTTTAAATCATTCTGACAGATTGCCTCTGATCCTCCTCCATTTATCAGCATCCTTCTAGCACTGCTGAAACAAGACCTGGGGATACTATCACAAAAGCAATTGCATCAGTGACAAAGGCATTACCTCCTGACTCCCATTTAACACAAAGACCTCACTAACCCTGTGGTAAACTTGGGAATAGATTATTCGGCAGGTGCCCTGAGTCCTTCTCAGAGCCAAGCCTTCCCCTTCCCTAGAGGGTTTCCCACTCTGCAAGTACAACCTCTTTAGCTCCTAAGTACGAGATTCAACTTTGGGCCCTATTAGAAGGCTCCACATTTGCTTGCTTACATTCACCTATATGGCACTACTGTCTGGGAAAACAGGCATTACAGGATGCCATCTTCTTTGTCAAGATGACTGGGGAGAGTATATGCAGACTTGAAACACTAAGGATCCAGGTTTTTCTTTCACATTCACCTATTCAAAACAAACAAACAACCTACAGCTGGAAACCAGATGCTGCAGGACCTTAATAAAAACACACCTTCTCAGCAGCGATTCCTTGTAACCACGTTTAGAGACCTGTCACAGCTGGCCAGTTGGTAACATTATTAGCTTGTGCCATGCTAATTCTCTATGTCCTGTGGCAGAAAGTCAACTGCTTTAGAGTATTTCTTTTAACTTAATATATTGTTTTTGATAAATTTAGTTGGTTAGTTAGACAAGATCCATTTTCCATAAACCCATCTTGACTGACATTAATCATATTACTCTTTCTTAACTCTTTGCTACTCAAGTCCCTTTATTAGTAACTTCATTATTTTAGTTAGGAGAAACATCAAGTTGACAGGGCTGTAATTACAGGTTTTGTCTTTCTTACCCTCTTTATGCATTGACACAACATTAGGTTTCTTCCAGGCTTCTGGAACCTTCCTACAGATCCAGGACCGAACATCAGTGTCTCAGAGAAATAAACATGCCATAATTTTAAAAACTGCTTTTGGATGCATGGAGTGAATTGGCTCCAGCACCTACTTACCTAGTACACGATATGCATCAAGCATCTCACCAAGCATAACTAAGCCAGGAACAAAACTGAAAAAGGACAAGTAAAGCTACTAGGTGTACATGTCTCAATCTAGCACACTTTCAGAAGTTTAAGTTGCCACAATAGCTTTTCAAGACTCCTTTCAGAGGGAAGCTCTCAGAGCTGTTCACTGATCAGTCTGTCCAACAGAAGCAGAAAAAGGATGCCTGAGTGCTGTCCTATTTCACATGGTTTGAGTAGAGATTGCAAATGAGGGCAGCTGTGAGAACTGAGACCAAGTGAGCACATTTGGTAGGGTGGTTACAGCTCATTTCAATGAGAGGAGACACCCGTTTGCTCAAGCCTTCCAGGTGTGGACCTTAATTGAAATCAATGCTGAACTCTCAAAGTCAAGAGACAGGGAAGCTTGGAGGTGTCAGCAAATTCTGTTAGTGAAAAAAAATAGACAAGTGTAAACCAGGCTAAGAAGAGGCTAGTGGGTCTAGATGGAAGTGATAGTTGATGTAAGAGATGGGGACATGTCAAAAAGTAACAGACATATTACAGAAAGGCAATAAGACAGCAGGGGAGAAGTAAGTAGTTAACATGGAGAAGATGGTGGAGGAGAAAGAAATTAAACTGATGGTAGCACTGTAATGCCAGATGTAATTGCATAAAGTCATGTTTCAGTAATCTCCTCTCAGCCTGCTTCCATCAGCTTTCACAGTCTTTGCTTGGTACTGTCAAGCTCCATACCACCACACAGAGGGGAGCAAATGTTACAGGCAGAGAGAAGGTGAAACAGAGTTTTCAGGATGTATAGGTCAATCAGCTTCCTACTCACCCCAGTCATGCAACGGTGGCTGCTTTACTCTCCAGGGCTGTAATACAACCTGTATTAACATTGGGCAGAGCCAGAACATTTGGCTCTGGCAAAAATGGTAGACAAGAGTCTTGTTGGTAGAGGCGCTGCAGTTTGTTATCTGCCTCCTGACATGAGTAGCAAGGTATTACGTTTTTTCTGAAAAGGTGAGGTCACAGGAGACAAAAACCCAAGAAACTTTGTAATTTCAAAGAAGCCATTAAAAGCAGCATTTGGCTTTGAGGGTATAGAAAAAACATGCGAGACTGAGTGTTTCTAATCTTACCTTATTACATTGCCCAAATTAAATTTGGTAGGAAGAGGAGAAAGGGAGGAATGAGATTTCAGACTCAAGAAAGAATAGGATCCCAAGTAGCAAGGCAGTATGGTGAAGAACAGAACAGAGGTGTATTTTGAAAGTACAAAGTTAACTGTGCTTACATGCCAGTAACCTGACACAGGACAAGGGCTTTAATTTCAAGGGTGACAATGCTGTCAAGGGAAAGCTGATTGTGCCTTGCTTTCCTGGTAGTAAACCCAAGAGAAGATTAAAAAAAAAACAAACCAAAACAAATCAAAACAAAACATACACACAAAACAAAATACCATCGGTTTACTAGGTTTAGTAAAAACTTTATTGCCTTATGTTCAAAGCATATTTCCCTGTATGTAAAACAATATCAAACCCGTTGCAGAGTTGGCCAAATTGGCTGCAATTCAGAAGAGATGGCATAGCTGACAGCAACCAAGCTAAAATGTTGGGATGGATTCAAACTGACAATGTCTCTTTAAGGGAATGAGCATAACCAAACAGGTCTATTTTTAAACTGCTTTTGCAGAAGCCTGCTGCCATTTCTGACACTGTTACCAGCAGCCAAGACAGCATCTGCAGCAGCAATTTCATGGAGACAGTATAGCAGGAAAATGTTCCTTTACCTCCCTCCCCAACCTTGTCTAGGAAAAGAGCAGTGAAAAGATTTTAATGAATTTTGTTCTCAAAAACACTCAAAGCAAAGCAACCAGCATATGGTGCATCCATCAAGTGAAACAACAATAGCCATAGCTGTGCATGCTCAGTGCTCTTATCTTTCAGGCTATGTTGCTATTGTTGCTAGTCTTGTGGCTCCAGAATACCAAAGAGCAAGAGATGCAGCAATTCATCAATATCTGTAAGAAATGGGTATGACAAAATCTACTGCCAGAGCCACAAGGTAGCATTCTACTCCCAGTAGAGATCGATCTCCAAAGGACTTTTCCACCTCTTTTCCACCCACAAAAGAAAAATAATGCTTTTCTTTTCAGAAAATCTGTCAGAGGGACCTTTTGATTACCACATGAAGAAACAACACTGTTCCTTGCAAAACAATTTAAAACGCATCACGATTTTTATATTAAAAAGAATTTGCCTAGGATTTCTGTGGTCATTCGTATACAGTATTAGGAATCAAGCCTGAAGATGTAGAACCTAGGCAAAAGACTCACTTTAAAATACTTAAGCTCACATTATACTTAGGGCAAAAATACCTACAAATCGTGGAGTACAAAGTATTTTTCATTTGCCACTTCTACCAATTTAGTAAAGCCACATTGTGGTGAAGCGTTGTCGTGACAAGCGTCAATTGACCTAGTTGATTCATCCAGAAGTAAAATCCAAGAGCTGCTTCATGCATCAGGAAGACTGTGAGTTTAGATTAGTAAATTCATGTTAACATATCTCTTAAAACATGACCTGCCCATTTGCAATCTATATTCTCACCTAATAGAGAAACAGCTGCTAATTAAGTCGTGTTTCTGAGAGCTGAGTAGGTACATCCAGTGTTGGCAACATTTTTGGTTTTCACACTGGAAACAGCATTAACTGGGGTCAACCTGTTTTATTGCTGCATCCTTCCCATTGTTATATCGCTGTTATATCCTGTTCCCCTGTTATGTCGCTGCTTTAGACTTCTTTCCCACTGCAGAACACTACTTAATAGAGACATAACCTCCCCAACAACTTCCCCTTCTCTCCCATTAACAGACCTTTAACAATCCTGTGGCTCTGTGAGCAATTGCTTGCACAGCAAATCATGAGCAGAGAGGCATTTAAACTGTTTCAGCTGTCTTTCATGCAGTTTTCAACCCCGTGTGATCAGCAAACACTCTATAGACCACAGCAATCCACAAGCTGTAACTTCATTATCTGCAGCAAAACTGGACGTTTACATGGATTGCAATAGTGTAGCAGACTTCTTAAAGCACCCTCTTCTAATCTTTAAAACCATAATTTCCAGAGCAGAAATTGCTCCCTTGTTCATTAGCATCAAAATGTCACTAATGGTGCCACTAGGTATCAAGCAGCATCCTTTTGAGAATCTGGCATATTCTTCACTCTCCCACTTTCAGACGAGTACAGCATTCAGCTGAATAGCTTTTTCAACAAATGACATGTCACAGCCTTGACACAAAAATACTTGCACCTTGTCAATCATTCACTTGCCATCAAGTTCAAATGCTCATCTTCACGGAGATGAATTTGATCTGCACTGCAGTTAATGTTAAATATGGACTCTCAGAGGAGATGATGGGTATAAGCACAAAGCAAATGCAGCAAATCAGAGAAAATACAATGTCATTTTTACGTTAAATAGTCAACACAACTTCTGTAGTATGCAGAAATTCAGGAATACAGAATAACAAAAGCTGAGTGTTAGATGACAACAATGGAAATGTAGGCCAATATGGATGGTCTCCAGTTTTAAACTGGTGACTTAAATGTCCCAGCCCAAAGGTTAGCTACTGTTTTATCCATCAAGAATGTTATGCTGCAACCATCACTATAATATAACACATCCAGTCAGGTCCTTTATTGCCAGAGAGAAACCCATGTGTCATTTCCAACACCCCCGTTATTTCTTTGATAGATGTGTAAAACAAAGCACTATTGTGCACAGCAAGTTGCCAGTACTAGCCAAGGCATCATCCATCATTCTGTTCAAACCAATTCAGTCTGAACTGAAACTATGGTAAAAATTAAACATAGGCACTTTGGAATTATTCAGGCAAAAAGATAGTAATTGCTAATTCTGGTACTTAACCTCTCTAGGTCCATGTCACAAAAATAATAAAAATCTTAAAGATGTCTGTGTAAGAGCAGAAGCCAACTAAAGGCCTAGTCTGAGATTTCTGAAAAGTCCAAAAGAAGCAAATTTAAAAGAGCTGGATGCTTAATACCTGCAGTTCACTGCAGAAATTACTATCTCAGATGCCTGGAATGACAAAGAAAGTGGTCTCTACAGAATCCAGATGCTAGCAGAATTGATAACAGTGCAAGATACAAGCCATAGGAAAGGTCTTGTTTAGTCTTACTTTCTTAATGCTTTTCAGAGTCATTTTAGAGAGTCATTTCAGCCTTATTCTTCCCTCTTCCCCTTTCCCCTCCTCCCCCAGAGGGCTTTCCACTGAATGCCATGGTATTTTACAATTACATTTTTAATGGAAATCTACATGTAATTAAGAAGCCCATTTTCTGGCATAGCACTGCTTTGACATGACGTTTTTAACCAGCCTGTTTCCAAATTTTTCCCAGTCCTCCCAAATCACCCAGAAGAGCCACTTTAACCATCTGTGCCTGATATCTTCTATGGAGACCCAGCTGGACCCTCATATAGCTGGGACACAAGTGAGTTTTTGCCAGGTATGTCTCACATCACAGTTAAGGATTTGACCATGTTATTCCTCTCATTTAACATTCAGTTTACTTCCTTTTATCTTGGTGCCAACCATCTTAGACAATGAGAGATTACACAAACCTGTAAGTCAGCATACATCACCTGAGCTGATTCTCTACAGTTCTGAGGTTATTGATTCTTGTAGATTTTAATATCCCCTCTAACAGCCCAAACTGATTAACTCAATTTAACTCAATGCCACTTATTCACTACTTTGAGGCCTTAACTTCCACATGCGAGGTTAGCTGGGTTTCTGTCTCTTCAGTTTTCTATTCAACCCTTTTTCATGGATCAGATACCACTATACTAGCAGTCAAAGGCCTCAGGGAATGAACTCAAAAGCAGCAATCTTCAATAAAACTGAGTTTCTCCATTAAAGCAGGCTCCAATTAATTGTTCTTTGAATCAAGGTGATGCAGTTTCAATGAGAACAGCTCCAGTGCAGGGCATTCCCAAGGCTCTAGGCAATGGATAGCTGGCACACCACAACACAAAAGCTTCCTTAAATCACACATTGGAGATTGTCTCTATGTTCAGTGACAGCAGATATAGATGAGGCAGCCTGCTCTTGCTCTTCTCTCTTTTGGTGTTTTGATGCTTTTTCAAGCTTCTTTCAGAAGCCTGCAGGCCCTATGCATCCTCTTTTCACAGTGGTCTGTCTGCACAGGGCTTCTTCCCACTTTACTGTGCCAATGCAACACAACCATATTTTCTGTTCTAAGCCATTTTACCTGAGGAGGTGTCTTGGAAATGAACACAGGGGGGGGGAGGGGTGTGTGTAGGAAATGTAATAGTAAGTCATGAAGCTCTTAAAGCAATGTATTTTTCTCCTGCTTCTAAATGATTTTATTATATCTGATTTTCATCACATTACCTCTAACAGCAGGAATTGACCCACCAGCCACTTTCATAGCATTACCATCACTGCAAAGCAGCATCTTTTTTAATGGTGCCAGAGTTAGTGGCTCCAGACATATAAAAGGGATTATGGTAGGGTGCCCATTTACCCACTGCTACCTCATTTCATCAGCAATTTATCAACACATTCTTCATTTGGAGAAATAAAATCAATGGTAGGTGGATGTCTTTCAGTGCATTTAACTTCCCTGGCATGATACAGGTGGTAACACAGCTGAGATCGAACACTTTCATCTTTCCTCCAGAGCCAGCTTGGCTTCAGACTAGCTGCTGCTCAATTAGAGATTGCAATATTTCTGGCAAGGGTTAAGCATGCTTTCTACAGCTGGGATTAGCCTGTTTTTTGGGGTTTTTTTTTGTTTTTTTTTTTTTCTTACTTAAGGAGGATTCACTGTTTTCTATTAGCTGACTCACCTTTTACCCAAAGTCCGTAAGAAGAGAAAGGTCTGGCTCAAGTTAGATATGAGTGAGATATAAATCCATGGAAAGCTTTAAGCAGATAAGAAGACCATAACATCAATGTTGCATCACAGTTTATAAACCCTGTCACACACTGCAATAAGCAGTTCTCTGGGAGTTTCCTTTGTGAAAAAGGTCAAAACTGCATTGTGAACAAATCCCAAGGAAGCTTCTAGGAAACCTCCTGGCTTGTTGCTAAGTCATTTCTGCTCCCTGAATATCTTTACTCCAAGTCGGGATAGCAACAGCTGCCCAATGACAATTGCTTTGTACAGGGAATTTTACCAAGTTTGATTTCTTGGAATAGACATGAGGACAAGAAAAAAGGAGTACCATCATTCCAGTGCTTCACAGGGAAAAAGAGGTACAGTAGTAACTTACTGCTCTTTCTGAATTTTTTAGCCCTTTCTGAGATTTATATTTAATATGTAAAGTAGATACAAACTAGCTATTCTATCTTTAGAATTATTAGAGATCCTGGAATCAAAAGGTGAATAATGACTTATGTTCACATGACACAAAAATGTGATCTTCGTTATGGCTTGCAAGACTCACCAAGAATGGCTGATACACAATCAAGATCTGAAGAAGAGTTACACCAGCACAAACCTTTTCTTTCTGACAAGACAGATTATTTTAGAATGTAAACCAAGAAAGCACAACCAGATGTTCCTAGCTTTCAGAAATTCCCCATTATATCTTTGAGGAGACTTATTACTTCATGTGATTTAAGGTCTTAGTAAATTATTTCAGATCTTTACCTGTCTCCACACCATGCCTCTCTACATCCCCTGCAGGGTCCACAGGATGACAGCATGCCACTCTTACTTCATTTAAGCTTCTATACTTTTCTGACAAAGTGTTACTATTTGCTTCAGTTGGTCAGCCTTTGCAATTTGTCAGCACTTTGCAAGTAATGATTCAAAATAACTAGGATGCTTGATTTTCAAGTTGAAAGCCAAATGACTTGTAGTTTCACTGCTCAAAGATCAGTAACATTTGGATGACAGGTAACATACTGCTTTACATATTATATGTAAATATAATATGTACATTATAAGTAATATACTTGCATTATTTATATACATATATAAATGTGTAAAACGCTAAATACTGGAGGCTTGTGTTTTTAATCCCTGTGTTCAGGCTACCTTCTCATCCAGTAATGTAGACATTGTGTTTTGCACTTTGCGAATTCCTTGGAGGCATGTAACTCAATAAATCAGCACTTACAAATCAGCCACAGCCTCTGTGTTGCATCCATCTTCCCTTTCCCTGCCCCAAAATGCATTGTCAGCAAAGGTCTGAGCTATTGGTTCTGCAGGTGCATGTAGATCAATATTAAACACATGGTGGTTTAGTCTGCAGTGACTAATATTAGCTCTGCTTCACCAGTCATTTGGAGAGTGCAGTTACTTAGATGAAATTTCCAAAGCACTCAACACTGACTGAAGTCAGCAGTATAACTCTTTTGACACCCAGCATACATATTCTCCCTTAAGCACTGATTATATTGGCTACGGACAACAATGTTGCTTAAAGTTTAGTAAGTAGAACACTATTAAAAGAGGTATCAAATTGTTCAATACAAGCTGTCAGGTTACAGCTAACAGCTCTTTCACCTGCTGAAACCCACAAATCTTGGCTGTCTTGAGAACAGGCACATTTTGTCACATCTATAACTATGTAAAGTAAATGTCAAGATTAATTTCTAATCTTTGCCCAGGAAAAAAAATTATGAGTACCCAGGACTCTCACTTCATTACCCTTCACTGATAGAACACTCACAAAATCCTTGGGCAACCTGCTCCAGTGCCTCATCACCATCACAGTAAAAAACTTCTTCCTTATATCCAACCTAAGCATCCTTTCTTTGTTTTCCTCCTGATGGAGCTTAGTTTCCACTTATAGATGATTCAAGATGGACAGAAAGGAAGAACTGAGGGAACCTATAAGCCTTTTGACTACTCCATAAGCACCAACTATGTGTTTCTATATTCAAAGATGCTGCTGAAGCCACATAACTTCACGGCCCTCCCTGCTTTGAAGGATGCATTTACCCTGACCTTCAAGCATATCTGAATATGTACTACTGTGGTAACCAATGTTTCCAACTACAGAACGACTCCATGATGTCAAACACAGTACACATGTATAATAAAACACAGTTCCTGCCCCCAAATATGGTCCTAATTTAAAGCAAGGGGCAACGAGACGGATGAATCAACTACGAGAGCCAAGAGGATGGAAAAGCTATCACATGAACAGGTGTTTACATTGACTGCCTCTACCTCTCCTGTTTTTCACAGAGTTTATCTGAGTACAACCAACACATCACAAAGGCTGAAACCATGAGCTGGGAGTTGAAGCTTTATTTTTTGTCCAGAAAAGGGGAGAAACATAGCATAAAGCCATCCTAATTGAGGGAAGTTCAGCTGTTCCAATGCACTTTCAAGAAAGCAATTCCAAGTGATAGGGTTATTCTCTAGAGGAGTGTTAGGGGAGGCAGGGATTTAAATGCTGCTCTTAATTTTACAACAGGTGAGCTACTGATCCACCCTGACCGCTCCCTGCTTTTTATAAGTACCTTATTCCATTCTTGGGTATCTAAAAAGGACAAGAAAGTGTGGGAGTATCCCTCTTCTTACCCCTGCAAATGCAACACTTAATTTCTAGCTTGCCCACTATACATACTGCTCCACAGCTTATACCACTCAGAATCCATCCACACCAGAAGGACACGACATTTCCTCCAGATTGCATTATGCCCATTCATTTTCAGACACCAGTGTTGCTGTTTAGGATGACTACTGCACACCAGAAAAAAAAATAAAAACCACGAAAAAAAGCCATCCATGTGCCAAGAGAAAAGCAGATGCACATGCCAAGCTCTTTTCCAAGAAGATTATGCTAGAAAACTGGGCAGTGATCTGAAACAATAACTTCAGATGAATAGACTCATATGCAGCCCATGTACTTAACCTGTATGCCAACAAGCAATATAGCAACAGCTCTGCTACTCATCCCACACGATTGCAGAAGGGTGGGAATTGGAAGCTTTGCGCTGCCAAAATGCCAGCCACTAGCTAAAAGGCACATTTGGTTGCTTGTCAGTGCAGCAGATGTGAAATGGGCATTCTTTCCCTTCACTGACCTCCTCAAGGACAGCAAAAGCATCTCCAGAGAAGGAAAAAACAGAGGTCAGCAAAAGTAACTGATTTTCTGAAAGTTTTGCTTGTTGGCACTACTCCCACATTATGCTTTGCCACCAGAAATCTGTCAAGAAAACTATAATCCCTTTAATATCTCTCTCTTCCATAAGAAAATCCAGGAAGCTGAGGACATTGGGATTTTAAAAAAAAAAAAAAGTTATCAAGCAAGGAGGGTTTATGCTAACAGGGCTGTCCAGCATGTGGGAACAACAAACACAAAGGACTGACACATCACAGAACTGTCAGCACATGTGAAACTTCTCACACTTTTCTTACAAATACTCTGCTTATTCATGTCCCTGTTGAAGCACTAAAACATAAAATGGAGTATCCTAAACCTGGAAGCAGGTTCTTTAAATAGAATGGTCTTTTAAATACTGTGGAGAGAAGTTGTTCCACCTGGCCATGCAGTATGGAGGAAAAGTACTGTGGCCACAAATACTGAAGAAGACAGCAGGAAGGAAGGAGTTTCATTTCATGCCTCCATTTGAATCAGTGCTGTGGAGAAATAGGATGCAGACAATAGAGAAATCTGCAAGCAACAATCTTACCCTAACATGAGATTTCTCTTAATAAAGCATCAGTAAAAAAGTGATCTTGCTGCTAAACGCAACAGTAAAATACCTGCTCAATCTTACACACTATAAAACAGCAAAATGAGGGAGTTGCTTGTAGCAGCTATTAGATTCCATGCAAAACAGAGACAGCAGAGATGAGAGCAAATGTACAAAGGAGATGCTTCACAGAATTATCATCCTGAAAAAGGAAAGGACAGTTGCATCTCAGTACACTCACCACCTTCTAGAAACTCAATCAAAAACTGGAAAGCCAAGGATATTCAGTTTGAACCTTAACAATTATACAATTTTCATATCTGTCTGCTTAGAAAGAGCTCCTGCATTACATATAATATTAAGTAAACTGACTGGATAAATCCACCAGTGGTAAAGTTTTTTTTAAATGATTAATTTAATCAGTCATTGTAATTTCAAATCAGGAAATGCATTTAAAGCCACTGGGACACCGAAGTTATTAAGAGCAGGTTTTATTTACAGATCTGTTCTTAACAGCACATTTACTTAAGAAAATATATGTAAATTGTATGTGCTATTAATAAGCCCATTAGAACAGTTAAGTCAAGTAGATTCTTAATACAGTAATACATACCCTTAGAGAACGCCTCTCCTCTGTTCACAGAAATTTACATGGATCTGCCTCCTATTCTCAGACAGGCTGTAAGTGGAGTATTCAAAAAGGTTAAAGGAATGACCAATGTTTTAAACTACTCTAGCTAATCATAAGAACTTTAACAACACACTCCACTTGGTCACAACAAAACAAACAAAAACAGGACCAAGTTTTTTTGCTACCCTAGCACATCCAGTTGACCAACATTCAATAGTACTGTCGGAGAATGTCATAATTTCACCTTCACAAGGCTGCAATTACACTAACAAAGATCAGATGGAAACATTTCTGTACACAGACAACCCTACCATCTAAAAACACCCCACTACCAACACATCCAGGCCATAAATGTCAGGATGTAGAAAACTAGGAACCAATTATCTCAGTGAAGAGCTAGGCTACTTAATGACTGTCTTGTTAGTGTTCACTCATTTACTTTCATATAAGTATCTGTGAGACTTCCCAAGTATTCCCGAATTAACAATAGTCTTACGATATTCCATTTCCCTTTCCAGCCTACAGAAGATTCAAGATGATGTGTCATAGTTACGCACAAACACACACTCCACACACTCAAAGCAATCAAGAGCTAAAAAATGACTAATTATAGAGAAAGCTGCATCTTTCTCGCACAACAGCTGAAGATTCACAGCCTTCCATCTCTTTTGTCAGTAGTTCCTCTGCCTTCCATCTCTTCTGTCAGTAGTTCCTCTACCTTCCATCTCTAGAGCAAGACAACTCAAAAAGCATCACAGTTCCTGAGGCTGAGTCTCCTACAACACTTTAGTAAGTAATGCCTATTCTTTCTCCGAGTTTCCAAAATTTGTGAATGCTCCAGTCATTCACTCCATGCAAAGAGACATTTACAATCCTGACACTTAAATCTGACATAGTAATACGGAGTCAGAGAGAAACAGGCATTTATAGAACACCATTCACTCATCTTTGGGGATTTTTTGACATTTACCTACTTTGATACAAGCTGTGTCCCCAGAAATACCCATTTCTCTCCACTGATCACAAAAGAGTCCAGGCAACCTGCTTAGATGCAGGTGCCTAAAGATCTTAACTTGAACCCCCTCAAATTCAGGTTTGCAGAGTGCTTCTTCAGAGGCAGTTGTTGGAGCAAAGATACAAAATTTCTAATTTCTAGCTAGTACCAGAAGTACATCTGCAAATAACATTAGTCTCACACTAATTCCCCAACTCAATTTACTTATCAGTTGCACAGTCTTCAAGCTCAGCCCTGAGCCAAAAAAAAAAAGAGTATCCCTTTGCTGTCCTGCACACACAAATTTTCTTGCATTTCCTGTGAGCAAGTGAAATCTCCAGTCATCTTCAGGCCCTCTCTGACTTAGATTGATCTGAGGGTAATGCAGGCTTGAAAAACCTATAGCTCTTTCTTTGCCCAAGAGCGTATCTCATGAACGAATCATTTCTGGTCATTCTGTATTAAGTCCAGGATTTTTTTCCCTTCATCATATGCTGTGTTACATTAGAATAGGCAAAAAGGGAAGCAAGCTCCATAGTATAAATGGTTTTCAGAGTCTCAGAAGGAAGGGGTATAATGGGTAGATCAGGAAGGGAGAAGCAACCCTTACAATCAACAGATCCTATGATGACCGTCATAAGACTAACTAATGATGAAAGTTAACATTTTGTTTCTACAAACCTCTAGGAGGAACTGAACAATGCTCATGCTGTGCACTGACATAACAGACAAGTCATTTTATCATGGCAGAAAGTAAGAAGCAGGATTTTTCTCTAGTCTTCCTACCATTACCATTTGTATTGCTCAGGTTCTGGTTTGTGATGGGGATACTTAACAATACATCACTCACAGAAACTACTGTCCCTTAGAGAGGATTCTTAAAGAATCATTTTGCTACCTCACAGGTTCGAGGCTCTAAAAATGTGTTACCCAAAGGAAAACAGAAGCAAGGGATGACTTGCAGGAAAGTAAGTCATCCCTTGGCTTTGCTTGAGTTCAATGTGCTTCAGAGAACAAAACAGAACAATATGTGGCATCATTCTGCAACAGCACCAGCAAGCGGAAATCTTTGCCAGGGACTCAAGAATATCCTACATGTGTGTCGTAGTTTGAGGCCCCTCAAACAGTTCTGTGCACCCCCCCCCCCCTCTTTCTTCCCCAGTCCCGGGGAAAT
>JASSUY010012837.1:0-26930 GCA_032466535.1 Forpus xanthops | reverse complement strand
GAACACTGCCAGGGATGGGGCAGCCACAGCTTCTCTGAGCACCCTGTGCCAGCGCCTCAGCACCCTCACAGGGAAGGATTTCTTCCTAATGTCTAACCTCAATGTCCCTTGTTTAACTGTTGGCCTGTCCTTAACTGCATGGGTTACCTGGTCCACATGCCCAGGTGCAGGTTTCTCATTGCATGTGTCATACTTGATAACATGAAGTGGTTTATTAGAGCTGAGCTCAGACAGCTCCAAACATGCACCTTATTTAAGACCGTGCCATGGTAGGCACTGGTCCTGGACCCAAGCTGTGCAGCCATCTGGCAGGATGGTGGGAGCTGGAGGTGGGAAGCCTCTTACCTTGGGTTTCTGTGGACACTGGTGGCCATGAGGTTGCTTCTTTAGGTGCCTGATAGAGCATCTGCAGTTATCAAAAGCAAAACTGCTGCTTTTTAACTGGAGCAGAAGGGAAGGCAATGTGCTGCTGTGCAGTCATACTCCGAAACCAATATGGGACCAAAAAGGGGGAATAAAGGGCTAAGAGCCAAAATTTAAGGTTTCTGCCGTTATTAAATCCCAGTGTTTGTTCACATGTAAAACCAAAATGAAACACATGCTTAAACTTTCCCCTGTGCCTCCCCCTAAAATCTGCCCCTCCTGCTCTCCTAAAGGATTTCTTTTGCCAGCTGTGGCAGCAGCATGTTTTTTCTGGCACACACAGAGTTTTTAATGCAGGTGGGACTAATGGAATGATTTATTTTGTTAGCAAGTGACTCATTTAGGTTCTCAATGCATCATCTGAAATGTAACTGTGTTCCTCGCTTCTTCATTCTCCGCATAAAAATTCCTCATTCTGCACTTCCCCCCCCCCCCCTTTGTTCTGTTTGATGACATTGCGAACACTTATTGAAATGTATGGCTCAATAGATGTTTTATTTTCACAGCACAGTTGTGTTTGGGGAAAAAAACCCACAAGCCAGTCTTCCCTGTTTATATATTTACAAAACTGAATTAACAGGCCAGGCTAAAGAAAGTCCCAGATGGATCTTCTGAAACGCAGCTCCAGAGAAACAGATCTTTAGCTTGAACAAATGTATTATCACCTTTCATCTGATGTATCACATATAGGAGAAGTTTAGCTTCTTCATTTGAGAAATGGCATGTGATCATAGTCTGTTTAATACTATAAAGGCTCTTGATATGTATTTCTCCTCAGGATAGGAATAGTGAATTTAAAGAGCAGATGTGGATTTAAGGTTGCTCAAATCCCAGTTTTTATTTCCCTTCACTTTCTCTGGGTATATTATTTAACTTGAATGGAGGGGTCCTACCCCTGGCAGTGTTTAAGGCCAGGCTGGACAGAGCCTTGGCCATCCCTGCCCATGCAGGGGGTTGGAACTAGGTCCTTTCCAACCCAAACTATTCTATGATTCCTGCCCTATACCTCCATGTCTTTCCTCATTAGATATCCTCTTTCTCACATACCTTCTTGTGAACTCATTCTGCCTCTGCTACCAGCCATTGCTCTCTTCACAGGCACTGGCTGGATTAAGGGGTTAGTAAGGAGAATGGGCAAAAAAAAAAAGGAGAATAAAGAGATGTCACATAAAATGTTCAAAGAGAGAAGCATGAAACCAGGTAAAAATACACCCGCAAAGCTGGGAACAAAAGTGGCACAGATGTGGGTACAGGTGCAAACGAGTAAGTGAAGGAAACCTGGAGAGAACTGTAAATGCTCCAAGTTTAAATATGAAGTCATTAACACATTACCCCCAAAATAGACTGAGGAACAACTTGCTAAAGTAAAAAGCTTTTGTGCATACCTCAGAGGCAATAAAACTGCAGGTAAATGATGCTTATGTATGAATGGAGGGAACAGGAGAAGCATAGTAGAGCAGGTGGATGTGATCCCTGCATGTGTCCATCCCCAGGGGCTGCATCTCTTAAATTGCCTTTTAATTGAAATTAAAGGTGTTATTTGACATGATTGGGTCCCATCAGCGTTCCTCTGAAGTGCATTGCTTCAGAGCAGTAAACGTAATAAAAATAACCAACAGCAGTAGAATATATAAGAATTAATGGAGAAATCTCAGAATCTGTTCAAATCATTCTGCCTCTTTCCTCTTCTCCCCTTTTCAGAAGTTAGTGAACCTGGAGAGATGAAAACTGTGCTTAACTTTTCCAGGTTTTGGTGAGATTGCTCACGGAGATCCTCAGGGAAAAGAAGCCAAACACATAATACCCTAAACTATTGTGGGATGAAAAGCTCCTGCCTGGGTTAGTGACTGCCTTGTGGGTAGGAAACCAAGCTGTCAGGTTTCACAACATCACAGAAGTCCCAGAGGGATTCACTCTGAGATCTCCACCGTTGAGCAGTGATAACAGGATCTGCAAAGGAGAGGAGGAAGGGCTGGGTTAAGGGCTTGCTTGGCTTTGTCTCCTGCAGGTTGCTGGGACCACAGTAAGACACTGAGCAGAACTGCAGAGGGATCCAGTGATCCTGGGTGGCTGAGCAGCAAAGGGAGCTTGCACTGGCAGGGGTACGATAATGCTCTTCAGTAGTGTTTTATTCCTGCCCTCCGCCCTGTGCTGCTATTGAGGGACAACTCTCAGTGAGTCAGTGCTGATGTAAAATACCCTGAAACCATCCCTGACAGCCTAGAGCTAAGGGCTTTAGAAATGGCCAGGAAGGGAAGTAGAAGTGGAGGAAGTTTTGGAAGGAGAACAAAGCAGCCCCATGGTTATGTTGCTGCCCGAGCACATGGCCTGAGCGTGTTTGGTTGGGGTGTTCCGGGGTGCCTGCCTTGAGGGATGTTCACGCGCTGCTAATGGTGCTGGAGAAGCTGGCAAAGAGAGTCAGAGGTATGGAAAAGCTTCTGTGCAAGGAGGATTTGGAACTCATAGGATTCAGGCTGGAAGAGCAGCCAGTGGGAATAGTAGGGTGTTGGGAGAGGTGGTGTGACCATGAAGGATGTGCAGAAGTGCAGGCAGATGGGTTTTGCCGGTATGAAGAGACGTGAGGAGGGCTTGACCCTGCACAGTGTGAAGTTGCAGGATTCATGGCCTCAGGCTGTGGGAAATGCAGGTGGTTTCTAGAAGCAATTAAACAAATGTGCAGAGGATGGGCATTGGTAAAGTTGATGACGCAGCTTTTTGGACACTGTGTGCATTTACTGGAAGGGAAATATACTCATACATTGTCTGTACTTACGTGGTTTCTCTGGCCATGTGCTGTTGGTCACTGTTGTGGTTTAAGCCCAGCTGTAACTCAGAGCCATGCAGCCGCTCTCTCACTTCCCCCCCCCGGCTCCCGGAGGGATGGGGAGGAGAATCAAAAGAATGTGACTCCCATGGGCTGAGAAAAGAACAGCCCAGTAACTAAAGTATAACACAAACCACTGCTGCTACCACCAATAATAATAATGATAGCAGAAACAACAGGGGGAGCGAACACAACCACTCACCACCCGCTGACTGATACCCAGCCCAACCCAGAAGTGATCCAACCCTTCTAGGTAAGTGCCCCCAGTTTATATAGTGGGCACGACGTGCTGTGGTATGGAATACCTCTTTGGTCAGTTTGGGTCAGGTGCCCTGTCTCTGCTTCCTTCTGGCTTCCCCTCCTCCCTGGCAGAGCATGAGACTCAGAAAGTCCTTGGTCAGATCAAATATTACTGCAACAGCTAAAAACATCGGTGTTATCAGTGCTGTTCTCAGGCTGAAAGTCAAAAACAGCACTTCACCAGCTAAGAAAGATTAAAAATGACTGCTACTGCTGAACCCAGGACAGTCACTCGCTATCGGAGACAGGTAAGGACTTGATAGACTTCTTGTTAACAAGGTGGAGACACTGTTGTTGGCAGTTTTAGGGTTAATCTGCTGTGGGAAAATCAGGATTGTGTGGTACTCTCTGCCAGGACACTCCTGGCTGCTGTTCCCTGGGTGCACAACAGCATCTTAACCATCCCTGCTTGGATGGTTCCAAGTTCAGTGAGATACTTGGACAATAGAGGTTAATTATAAGAGTGTGTGGACAGGATGTAGTTCCGTGACTGCCTTGAAGATACTGCATTACTCACCTGTTCTCTACACAGGCTTAACTAACCCCCAAAGGACTTGTTGTGTGGGCTTAGCCTGCCTGCTGTCCAGCCAGCACTGCACCCCACAGCCACGTCAGACTCTAGGTATCAGGATGGCAGCAGCTATTTGTTTAAGTATTTTTATAGGTTTGGGAGTGTTGGGGTTTGTGGTTTGTTGTCCTTACTTAGTAGCTCATAAACTGACACTGAGCTTTGTTTGATGGTGAATTTCCATCACCTCTAAAAGAGCACCTTTGTACTAACTGCTGTGATACAGAAGCTCACCCAAGAGACTTATGTAAGGGTGTGGAAAGAGAACACTGCTTGTGAGCTATCCTACTTGGCCTGGAAAAGCAGATGCCTTCCTGCTCCACAGAAGAGGTTTGGTGGCAGAATGCTTGAGAGGGACCTCATGTTAGGACACCACTTGTGAATGTAAAATAAATCATATCATATGAAGTAGTAGTAATAATTAAACTGATCTGCAGCAAATCCAGGGTGGCCAAGAGGTACCTAGAAATGTTATGTCTCTGCTAATATGTACTTGCTTACAGAACCTACTTTGCCAGCCTACAAGTCAAAGCAAAATAACTGTTCATGTTGCAACAGCATGCAGAGTCATCAAAGGTAAGGATTGTGTTATGCTGGGTGCTGAAGGGGAGTTCTTCAGTTTCCCTTGCATGGCCTGGAGAGGAGAGGAGGTGATGTGACTTGTTGGCATCCTCTGCTGTGTAACATCAGGAGGAGTGTTCCAGCAGGAACTTGCAATGACCTGTAAGATTGTTCCACTGTGGTGAACATGCCACTCCTAGATTATCCTAGCCTTGGGGAACAAAAGGTCGGAGTACTGAGATATGCCCATTATCACTTGCACACAGAAAACGCTCAGGAGAGGCTTCGGAAGTCAAAAAGCAGGGCAGAGCCCCACAGGGCCTTGGTTCTGCAGGCTGGTGGGACAGCCAGGGCATCTCCTGTGGTGTGGAGCATCTCTCCTGCATGCGCAGGTGATCTTGCTTGAGTTTCCTGGAAGCCAGGCACTTATCCTGTGTAAAGAAATATAGTGTGAATAAAGTCAGGTTGGGGGCTGCACAAAGCATGGTTGGAGGGAGACGTCTCAGGGCTTTGTACTAAGCTGATGCTGGCTAACTCTTTCTTGATTTGGAAAGCATTGTTATCCAAGTGCTGTTTTCCTGCAGAGTCTCTGACAGTGTGGAGACTGAAGCAGCAGTGCTTTCCCCTTTAGGAGGTAGCTTTTGCAGTCTCATGCCTTGATGTGGCTCTGTTCCTGAGTGCAGCAGGCAGACATCGAGCAGGCCAGCCCACCAGGGTTTCCATCTGCAAAGGAGACGGGAGAGGCAGGGGTGAGAGTGCCTTGCAGAGACCACAGCAGAATAGGAACTGTGGAGAAGGACTTGGGGGTGTTGGGGGATGAGAAGGTCCCCATGACCTGGCCTCAGCATGTGCTTGAGTCCAGAAACCACCCATGTGCTGGGCTGCATCCTCAGAGCGTGAGCAGCAGGTCAAGGGGGGTTCTCTCCCCTCTGCTGCACTCTGGGAAGACCCCACTTGGAATATTGGTGCAGTTCTGGTGTCCCCAGCATAAGAAGGACCAGGTTGGACAGGGGGTCTTGAACAACCTGCTCTAGTGAAAGGTGGCCCTGCCCGCAACAGAGAGGTTGGTACTGGATGAGCTTAAGGTCATTTCCAACCCAAACCATTATGTGATTCCATGTGATTCTACCTGCTCTCCGAAGAGAGCACAGCAATGTGTACTGCATCCTCTCTGGACTGCTCCAGACTGCTGTACTTCCCTATCTGAAACCATACTGGCCAAAATGATTCAGCATGCACTTCTAGTGCTGGCTTCTCAAGCAAATGGAGAGTGAGATGATCTGTCAAGGCAGGGCAAATTGCTTCAATAAAGTCTAGAATTGCATGTGCTTCTGTAATCTTTATGTTGTTATTTAAGAGCTGGAGGTAGAATGTTTGCTTTTAACTTTTAGGGTGCTCTGTAAGAAATCAAGTTATGTTCCTTAGTAGAGTTAAAAGAAAATAGAACTAGTCAGCATTAGGGTGCTTGAATAATTTGCTATTTAATCCTGTGAAGGGTGGCATTTCTGTTTTAGCTTATGTGGCATTGTACTGACTCAGAGTTCTTGCAAAAGCAAGCTACTTCTTGAATTGTATAATGCTGTGGAATCTCCCTTTGCTGTATTTCCTTGGTAGAGTGAAGTTGTAAAGTCTAAACCACAATTATGTATTTTTTGAAGGCCTGTGTATTGATTTACATGTTGTAAAGCAACTTTTCATACAGCTCACTTGCTCTAAAAAAGCCCTTGCAGTTGAGGAGTGCATGAATCGCCCAGGAATGGGCAGGAAGATATTTCCCTCAGAAAAGTTAGCTTTTTCTTTCCTTTCCTTTCCTCTGTTCATTGTGTTATAATCATCAGCGATGGGATTTTTCCATTCACTGTATTAAGGGTGTATCCAATGCTCACAGCCTTCCCCATAGAAGGTGGAGGCCCAGAGCAGGCAGCCTGCAAAACAATTCCTGCTTTAGCTGAGAGTGGCTTTCAGGCTAAGAAGGAAGATGCCCATTCTGAGTGGGCATTTAAGTGTTCAAAAGGCTTATGTGGTGCTAACGTGTTTGCTGTTGGCTCTGCCATGCCTGGGTAACAACATCTTGGGACTGCAGGGCTCATCGGAAGAAATACTTGCTCATTCCCAGAATTACAAACTTCTCCCACAATAGTGGTTTGGTTTCTTTTTTGTCTCCTTATTTTTGCAGGTGCTTCTTGAACTCTGCAGTGCGTCACAGAGCTGCTGTGTTTTGGAGAGTCCTCTTTAAATCCTTGGGAGAAAATCTGCAACCAGCCAAAAATGACTTGAGGTGGAGAGCTGCTGCTTTATCCACAGGTAGTGTCTTGGTAGCTCGGGAACTTCATAGCACTGGAGCTTAGCACAGCTTGCTTTCAGGAAGTTGCTGGAGGAGGGAGTTATTACTAATGCCTCTCTAGGATGGATAGTGATTTGCATGTGTTTGCCTCCGGAAGACACTCATGTGTCTACTGCTCCCATGGCTTTTGGACTCATCCCAGAGCAGCCATGTAGGAAAATGAGCATCTGCACTCCTGTATTCTGTGGTTTCATGCTCTGCTCACAAGGTGTTTATGTGTCAGCATATGTTTCCTACACCAGCCCCTTGTGCTGCCCAGGTTGAGCTGCCATTTGGGCACTCCTATTGGATTTGCCCCTTATATAGCATGGGGAGCTGGAGGTGTCCACTAGTGTGAGGCAGCACAAGAGAGGACAGGCAGTGGTGTACAACAGGGTTTGGCTTTGCTTTCTCCAGGAGTGACATACCCTGAGTAATATTTATCAAAGTGCATTTATGAACCAAACATGCCTCAAACCGTGCTGTGGATTAATGAGCTCCCAGCTGTTTAGAGAGGTTTCATGTTGGGAACGCACTCAGACCACTGCAGGCTTGCAGGATTTTCCTGGGAAGTCACCAAGTATATCAGTACCAGGCTGGTGAAGCTCCTAGTGTTCATGACATTGCAGCTTTTGGGTTTTCTTCCCTACAGTTATATGCCCCATTATATGCTTCATTAATGTTCATGCTTATCGTCAAGTAGGAGCTCAGTTCTGGAAATGCTAGTGATGGGATTTGGCTGTTGGCTGGCTGGGATGGGAGATGAAGGAAAGCGAAGTGGAAACTTACCCTGCTGCTGGTATGATACTGACAAGGTTAAACTTGACCGTCACTTGTGGAATAGGAAAAAGGTCTGAGTGGCAGTGGCCTCAGACCACTGTTAATATCTCAGGCTAATAGTCAGCTCACATCTTTCTGCTTCGTATTTGAGGTGATGGACTTTGAAATGAGATCTTTAAACAGCCTAAAATTGTAAAATAACCCCTATGTTCTCTTTTCCACGGTCCATTGCCCACACACTGATGTTTAGAAGTTTTATACATATATATATATATTCAAGTTTAGGTTGAACAGGACTTTGAGCAACCTGGTCTAGTGGAAGGTATCCCTGTCCATAGCAGGGGGACTGGAACTGGATGGTCTTCAAAGTCCATTCCAACCCAAGCATTCTGTGGTATATGCATGCCCGTGCACACAGCCCTGACTGAGATGTTTTCCTCTCTTCCAGGACCACCTTCCTGCCCCATGTTCATTGTCCCATTTGGATGCACCATACACTATGGTTCACGTCAATGTGTTGAAAAAATTAATGTGTGTTCTTGTGGTGATACTGGTAGCTCTGACAATTTGCCTGTGGAGAGAGACGAGAGGAAGCTACTATGTTCCTTTCAAGACTGAGATTGATGACTTACAGACTTCAGAAAAGTGGAACCCACTTAAATCACAGGGCCTTTTCCGTGAAGCAGCCAGTGAACTGGGGGTGATACCCAAAACATGGTTTGGTAACCACAACAAAGTAAAAGGAGGCATAGCTGAGAAGTCCAAGAAAGTAACAGAATCTATGAAGGTATGGGATAAGGACAGTTCATCGAAAAATCTCATACCTAGGCTGCAGAAGGTCAGAAAAAACTACCTGTCCATGAACAAATACAATGTGACTTACAATGGGAAGAGGAATGCTGCTAAACTCAGCCCAGAGAAGCTGCTCTGCCAGCTACGGGACAGAGTGAACGTCACCATGATACAGGGATCGGATGGTCCTTTTGATACCTCTGAATGGCAGCAATACCTACCAAGGAAAAGCCTCAATGAAACAGTGGGCCACCTGGGTCGCTGTGCTGTCGTGTCCTCAGCAGGTTCTCTGCGATCATCTCATCTGGGACAAGAGATAGGTTCGTATCTTTCTATTAGCATGAAGTCAAATTATATTGTTTTATAACTAATGCTGAATAGAAGCAAACTTCTGTCATGCTCTTCCCAATAAGTCTGGTGTGGTGTGTTTAAAATGAGTTGAAATATTATCCTTAAACTTCTTCTGAAGTTAGTGAGTGTTACAGCCTAGGAGGAGGTAAGAATAACAATCAGATTTTCCCTTCCTCTCTGAGTGTATAGGCTGCACAGGGTAAGCTGCATTTTAATGCCCTGGCCCATGGTGCTTGGGAGCCTTAGACCTTGGACAGACCAAAATAGGCAAGCCCCAAGGGAGTGTAAGGGTTGGGTTCAGTTAAGAGGACATGACACGTGCAGGTAATTCTATTCCTGCTAGACCGTTCGATGTTCATGATGACATTGACATCACAGGAGGGTAGCACTCTGGATACCAGAGTGGAACTCCTCAAGTGTTTGTCATTCATAGTCAACAGTCAGAAATCTTTTTACTCAGAAAGACTTCTTCAGTGAAGTAAAAGAAAACAATAAATTAGGGTAAAAAAAACCCTGAACACAGCCCTTAGCAATGTGCTGTAGTTGACCCAGCATTGAGCAGGGGCCGAGCACAGGCAGTCTTCAGAAGTCCCTTTCAATCTCAGTGATGCTGTGGTTCTTGTGGCTGTCATTCTGAATCATAAGGCAGTGTCTTGAGTTTGAGTGGCCCAGAAGACCGTGGCAAAACTTTTACAGGGCTTTATTTTATCTCTTCTTTAGACAAAGTTTGATGTTGCTTCGACCATACTTACCTGAGGTTAATGCATTAATTAATAAATGCTGAAGCATTGGTCTCGTAATGAATGTTTTGATACCAGAGTATTTTGTATCTGTAAGTAAGTAGCATGCAGGGGAAAACAGCTCTCCAGCCTTCACCTCAGGGTTTTGTGCCTGGCAGAACATTCTCCTGTGCCTGCAGTTCCTTCAGCTTTCTTCACTAATTCTTGTTTGAGGCTCACACTTTGCTGAACTGCAGCTTCACTGAAGAAGTTTTAAAGCCTAGAGGAGTTTTCTCTCCAGTGAAAGTTGGTTGCAGATATCAGTGTGTTCATAAGTTGTCTGTTGGATCATGTCCCTTTGGTCTGGACTAAGCTGCAAGTAACCTTCCTCCTCTGAAATAAGTAGATGGACAGCTTTTAATCCATTATTGATGGACAACTTGGGTAAGCCTTCAGAAATCATAGTCCCAGGATCCTTATGGAAGATAAGGGTTTTGTTCTGGTACTTTCTCAGAAGTTCTCCTCCAATCTCCTCTGTGCTTAGAATGAGGCTGAACAGCCTGAAGTGTGTTAAAATGCTATGAAAGATGCAATGAGAAAGATTGTGGTGGTATGAACCAGGATAGCATTGCCTCCTGGTAAAAACTGCATATGGGATGTGATTGTTTCCACCTCCTGTGAGGGTTTGAGGTTGGGTCGGTCAAGGCTTGGGAAACCAATTACGACTTTTTCTTTGAGTACCTTTAGCTTGTTGATGTGCCTCTTGAAGTTCAGTAGCTAAAGGTTTCTATGGCAGTGACCTTCTGTTGAATGTGTTCCCCTGACACAGCTGGCTTGTGTACAAGGATGTCTCTGTCAGACCCCTTCACATTGATGAAACTGCTCACTCCTCTGTAAAGAGACCCTCTCAAGAGTGGAGGGTTTATGGACTGTGGTAATGCAGCCCATGAAAGTACCGGATTCAGAATTGGAGCAGCCAGGAAAGGCTGTGCTCTGGCTGTGACACAGCTGGAAGGATGTCAGGCATGGAAAGCCACTTCATTGTTCCTACAGCCTGTCTCTGAACATGTCCCTGAAACTGAAGCACCAGTTTGTTCCAGATCACAAGGAATGAATGCTGGGAAGGTCACTGTTGTAATGTGCCAGAGGCAAACGCTGTTAACCCCTGCTGGTGTCCATGGCTTGTGTTCCTCATGCCTTGCTCGCAGACTTGAACATCTCTGCTCAAGCAGTCATCTCTGCTAGTGCAGAGTTGTGGGCACTTGCAGCCTTGAGCTGAATATTGAACACTTCAGGAGAATTCAGTGTATTTGTATACTTTTTTTCACTAGTTTTCATGTGACATATATCCATGTAGGAAAAGCAGCGGTTTTGTTGGAGGAAGGAGCCAAAAAGGTGTTGGACCTGACAAGCTTACAAGGAAGCACTTGTGCAGATGAGCGCAGTGGATTGCTGAATTGTTGTTCCAGGAAATATTTGTTCTGTGTAATCACATCAAATGAGCAATTAGTCAGTGTAGGGGACGCTGACAGAGCAGAATGGGGGGAAGCTTGCTAACAGCAGGTCGTATCTTACTGGGCTCTTGGTGTTACTGGAGTTTATGAAATACCAGTGAAAAAATGTGGTAGGAGAAATAGCAAGCGCAGCACAACCACCTGGAGACGGAGTGCTTCAAAGAGCCAGGAGCTCTGCCTGAGCAGTCATTAAATGCCCTTTAAAAATGCAGACTTAGGGCATGATAACACTTGGTGTCTGGCAGAAGTTAAATGGGGAAATTATAACCCTTTACTCTGTGGGTGCAAGGTAGGATGTGGAGTTAAGGGTCTGTAGTGGTATCCTCACAGCTGCTGCTCAGTGTGAACAAATTCCTTTCAGGAACATCACCCTTCTAGGTTTTTTATGTTGTTTTGTAAACCTTCTAAACAAGATTCACTTGTCTGTGAGAATAAAGTAGCTGAGAAACTAGACTTTGCTGCCAGTGATTACTGATCCTCCAGCACTGCTCCTGAGGATAGCCTTTTTTTCAAGACAATGACCTTGGAAAGACCCGGATACAAGTTCCTGTAGTAACAGGACAAAGGGAATGGCTTTAACCTGACAGAGAGATTGAGATCAGACATTAGGAAGAAATTCTTCCTTGTGAGGGTGCTGAGGTGCTGGCACAGAGTGCCCAGGGAAGCTGTGGCTGCCCCATCCCTGGCAGTACTCAAGGCCAGGTTGGACAGGGCTTGGAGCAACCTGCTCTAGTGGAAGTTATCCCTGCCTGTGGCAGGGCATTGGAACTGGATGAGCATTAACATCCCTTTAACCCAAGCCAGTCTGGGATTCTCTGGTTCTGGACAAGGTGAGCCCTTCTGCTCTGCCAGGTTGCTCCACCATTCTTCAGGGACCAGGGCAGCTGCCATGAGCTGTGGTTGTGTGTCTCCAGTGCAAAGGCAAGGAAGTTGGTCCGGATCCACTAAATCAGTGCTTCTGACTACATGAAATGTTTTCTATCCAAATCTAGCCAGTAGGTATGGAGAAACCAGGGTGACAAGCATGAAAGCCCTCTGTCCTGCAGCAGCAGCCTGGCTCTGTGGCATCACGACAGCCTGGCTGGCTGTGCCAAGGCAGAGGAGGGTTCTGGAGGAATGCTGTGCTATCTTGAGAGATGATGCCAGCAGAGGAAAATGCAGTGAATCCCGAGGCATGTAACAAACTGTGCCTGTTAAATGCACAGCGGTGGTTTTATTTCTGTAACGTGGGAGGCTGAAGTCAGCTCTGCTTTCCACTGTGGTTATTGTACATGTGTCTCAGGCTGGTCAACCTCCAGGCTACAAGAGAGGATGGTGGCTCACTGTTATTTCCTAGTTCCTTAATTTGCAGGCAACCACGTGGTAAATTAATTATATATCTGTCTATGTGCTGGTAAAGTGGAAAGAAAAGAGGGAGGGAGATGCTGTGCTTCTCTGTGCAAAGTGAATGTTAGAGCTGCTCTCTCAGCCTGCCAGGGGGCTGTGGTTTAAAGAAGTGGGATCTTAAAAGTATACTGATCATGAAGCCAGACTAGCAACTTCTTCCACAGAATCTTACTTGGTACTTCCAGGTGTCACATGGAAAGCCAGAGACTGGCCAGATTGTATTAGAAACACAGGTGAATAAACTATTACACATCCCTCCTGTCACTCAAAAGTCAGTTGTCAGCTCACAGGTTTTCACTCTGATTTGCTTTCAGACAGCCATGATGCCGTCTTGCGATTCAATGGGGCTCCTACCAAGGGGTTTCAAGAAGATGTGGGGCAAAAGACAACCATTCGTCTTGTGAACTCCCAGGTAGGTCTGATGGACGTGTGCCAACGTAGCAGAGCTGTGCACCTGCCCTGTGCTGCCTGGGAGCTGAGCAGCAGGCAGATACAACCATGTCCTCGGGGTTGCTGCATTCATCTGCTGCTAGGAGGTCTTTAAAATGAAGTTGGGCAAAACGGGGCTTTCCACATATGCCTTTTGATGCCCTTGCTTCTTATGCAAATGCTGTTGCTGTCTCTTTCTGCTCTTAGGTCTCGCTTTCTCCCCTTGCTGCCGTGCTCTGTTCTGCTACTTGCTGCATCTAAGTCCCCTGTGTTGAACCACCAGTCTGACGTGTGTTCCTTTCTGAACCAAACTGGTTTTAGGAAGCGTGTCGGGCTGCTGACATCCTTCTTCCTCTGCCCTGCTCGCTTTTTTATCTTTCACTTCTGTGTGTGTTTTGGTGATGTCAATGGGTGTTATCACTAAAGAAAACTTTCTCTGGAGGATGTGCTCACGGCCAAACTTACTGCTTTAACAAGTCATTTGTTAGCAAAAACATGAACATGACCTGTGTGTTATATACCAGGGTTATCTGCACAGGGAGAAGGGGAAGCGTGTCATTATACAGCTATAATATAGCAGCCATAACTCTCCTTGTAGATGCTCCTATTTTGGATCAAGTAGAGTTACAGCCGTGTTATATAGTGTTTCAGCTCAGCCTGCAGACGTGAGGGATGTTTTTCATCTACCACCATCTCCTCTGAATGGAGACCCCAGCTTACAAAACCCCAGTTGTAAGGAGAGCAAAACTGTTGCAGTTTTTGCAGGCTAAAGTTAACTTAAAGTTAACTGCATTGTTGATCTAGCTGCCGAACAGGGCACAAGATGCTCTCCATGTGACTGGTTGCAGGAGTTTCTCTTCTGGAGTTTCAAAGCTGAGCAGCTCTACTTGCAGTCTCTTATCTTCAGGGATCACTGCTTTGGGAGCCTGGTTTTCTTCTGTGTTTTATTTGCACTTTTAATAGCTCAGTGCTATTCTAGTCATGGTGGCATGATTTTAACCTTCTTGTTAGTGGGGTTGCCTGATTGCATTTTGTTTCCGGCTTGCTGCAGGAGTTGTGCCTTGCCTTGTTGATTGCTCTTACAGGCATCGGGTCCTAGCCGGACAAGCTCTAATTTGTAATTTGTTCTGGCTCCTCTTATAAGTAGTCACTGTGGACAGGGATGGGGTTGTGGCTTTGCTCCTCTTACTGGCCAATCCTTAGCCTATTCCCAAAGTGAAGGAAATGGCAGGACAGGGAGGGAATTAGAGATCTTCAGATTAGAGAACAGGCACATAAGTCCCCAAGCTTGGCATCTTGGTATTTAACTAAAGAAATTATTTCACATTATCTTACCTTTCTCTTTGTCCTTCACTGGTTCATCAGTAACACTCCCTTTAACGGCATGTTTTCCTGCAGTCTTACACAAGGCATCAATTTGCCCCAAGAAAGCAGTCGCATCTTGCAAAAATAAGGGCTGAAGAGTGTGTGTAGGGAATGCTAATGTTGTTAATGTAGGCCACAACTCCTTTCTGCAGAGCTGACCAAGATCCATAGTACCTCGTTCTTTTCAATCCTTGTTTACAGTTCTCATCAGCCGGCTTCTCACTGTCATTGGAGAACAGTCTCTGCTTTGGCTGTGTTTGCTGTTATTGGCACTAATGAGTCTGCAGGGAGGAAGAGAAAGGAGATAGCGCGTTGGTGGAATGGAGCAAGATTGTGACGGGAAAGGGGAGCACGTTTAGATTACAGGGCATTGACTGTGTTAGCCAAAGGAACTCATTTTGATGCAGTCAGTAAACATACCAGAAGGGTCGGGCTGTACTAGCAAGATACTTACTAAACAGCGAATTGGCCAATCAACAAAATAAGTAGGAAATCAGTAGATCAGAAAATTAAGATCAAAAACCTGGGTAAGACAAATAAATCATGTAGGAATTGAAATGAATGTAACCACTTAGAAAGAATCAGTTGCTATTAAACAGAACAAATAGGCACTAAAGGTACCTGGGGAGCCGGATCCCTTCAGTGGGTTAAGTGACTGATAGGTAACTAATAGTGCCAAGAGCCAGCTCTGTGGTGTGGGGAGGGAAATGGCAAAGACTTGGGACTGTGGAACTGCTCCCCACAAAGTTTCTTACCCCTTTGCTTTTGTGCCTGTCACAGCTCTCTGGGGTTTGTGTGCCTCTGCCAACTTGCATGGCTTTGCTTGGCTGACCTTTGCTTTCTGTGATGCTCAGTCCCTCTCAAATCCTCCTTGTATCTATTTCACACCAGGAAAGTTACTGAAAGATTTCTAGACTTTAAAGAAACAGTGAAATGAAAATAAAGCTCCGTCGCACTCATTGCTGGGTAGGGGGTGGCTAGTGTCAGCTGCTATGCCCTGTCCTTGCACATTCCGGATGGATATTCTAGATACTGTAGGGAAATGGAACCAGGCAGTACATGTGGTCAAGGCCAAAGCTTAATCCTGCAGAGTTACAAACAGAAGTGAGGGAACCCTTTTCACTTCTGGAATAATTTTGTGGAATCACAGAATGGTTTGCGTTGGAAGGGACCTTAAAGATCACCCAGTCCAGCCTCCTGCCATGGGAAGGTGTCTTCCACTAGAGCAGGTTGCTCAAGATCCCATCCAACATGGCCTTGGACACTGACAGGGATGGAGCAGCCACCCACCCATGTGGAGACTTCCTTTGGTTCAAATGAAGGTTCTTCATAAACCCAACAGCACGTTTGCATTAGGCTCTCCCTGGACTGTCCTGGTGACTGTGGCAGCAACTGACGTTCCCTCCTGCCTCTGGTAGCTGTAGGGATGGTACCCAATCATCCAAGCTGAGTCACTCTGCAGGTCCTTCCTTATTTTATTATAGAAGATGGATAGAGAAAACCTTGTAAAGCATTATCGTAGTTTTTATTGTGACCCTCCACTGAATCCTGTGCTAGTAGCAGGACTGGAGCGAGTGCTGGAAGGGCATCACTGGGGATTTTGTCCTTACCTGCACGCAGTGGGGCATGCTCAGTAACCAGCAGTGGGGTGGCTGTGACTGCATTCAGCTATGTTTTACTGCTTGTCTGCTGGCTGATTCTGACAGCATGCTGTATATCACTGTATTTGATATTATTCAAGCTTGTAACTGTTGAGAAGCAGCAGTTCCTGGGAGAAGCACTCTATAACACTGGAATCTTAATTGTCTGGGATCCAGCACCATATCATGCAGAAATTCATAAGGTAAGGCTGAGTTTTCTATAATAGTTTTCTATAAATAAAATCGGTTGATATGCTTTGAAGTGCATCTGTTAACCCACTTAACTCCTCCTAATGTGGGCAATCACTCATTTTAAGGCCTTTCTTTCTTACCTTTTCCTTGACATGTGCATGTCTGTATGTAATTCTGAGAGCATCTCATCATGGGTGCTCCTAAGGAAGCATTTGCTTGTCCCTGATACCAGTGAAGGGCCTCTGGCCAAGTGTAATGGGTCACTACCTTTACTTCTTCTTGGGCTGCGGCAGTTGTCACATCATCAGAGGGTGATCTCCTCTTCCTAATGGTATGAGATTTGCTTACGTTGATGCTTGGATACTTCAAGCACCAGTCAGACATGAGATATACTTGTTGCATTATGAATGGATTAGGAAAACCTCTGAAGATCTTGGCAAATGCCTCCTATCTGTGCCAGCTAGACTTCCACTTGTGTTGCAATCCCTGTAGCATTTGCTTTTCATTTTGAGTACAAAAGGGTGTTATTTGATAAGTGATGAGATTTGGAGGCTCAGGGTGAAAGCAGGTAGGAGTGAATAGCCCATTCTTTTATTTTAAGCTCTGTCTGTAACTGAGAGGTCTTTGCATTCCTCTCTCTGGGCTGTATTTCCTATTTTCTCACTGGGGCTTATTCTTGTGTCTAGTCCCACACCTCCAGGAGACATGAGGGTGTATGTGCAGCATGTTTAAGTGTCAGTAAAACCTGGATGGGGTATTTTTAGCATAGGGAAAAGGATCTCAAAATGCCTTTAAGAAAACATAAACCACTCCTAAGTGTTTTTACTGAAAGGGGAAATTTTAGGATGCAAATCAGCTCAGTCTGGTTTAGGAGGCTGTGTTGGGGACACTTGTTGGCAAAATGCTTTGTACTCCAGTGTGGAGAGGGGTTGGGGTCTGTAACATTTAGGCCATAGCTCTCAACACTATCTGCTGTTGGGGGTGCAGAATGGAAGCATACAAGGTACTGATCTCATGTAATAGTCCTTCATTGAGATTTGGCACCTTTCCCTGCTCTGCTCACTGAGTTAAGTCACTGTGGTAACTCCTGTAGCAGATGAGGTGGTGGGAGACAGTGAGTATGTGTGCCTATAGCATGAAATTTGCCCCCTGACAGCAGCAGGTTCTCTCATCCTTGTTTCCTGCTAGCTATGGGAAAGAGTGGTCTAGAAATAAATAGTCTGACTTCCTGTTTCTGTTCCACAGTGGTACAAGAAACCAGACTACAACTTCTTTGAAAGCTATAAGTTGTATCGCAGCACACATCCAGAGCAGCCCTTCTATATCCTGAATCCAAAAATGCAGTGGCAACTCTGGGATATTCTGCAGGAGAATTCCCTGGAGCAAATTCAGCCTAATCCACCGTCATCAGGAATGCTTGGTAAGAGAATTTCCCTCTGAACTTCTGGTTCAGTTTGCAGGCAGGAACTCTCCAGGATGCCTTTATTTAAAGACAACTACAGATTCATGGTACTTTGATATCAGAGTTGGCTTTGCAGAGTTTGTCTTATGCCAAAACTGAAGCTCCCTGTCTTTAAAGCAGCAGCTCAGTTGTGTTCAAGTGAGCGGTTCGCAGCACTCCTCTGAAACAGCGGTTACAAACATGGCCTGGTTCCATGTGGAAACAGGAGAGCAGGTTCCAACACTGAGGGGGTCTCTAGGATTTCTGTCTTCTAGCACCAGAGCAATTCCCACAATTCCCACAGGGTGCAAGAGGAAGAATACAGCTTCTGCTTTTGTCAGGCAATTAAATCTGATTACTGCAGATGAAATCTGAGTGCTTGTCTGATGACACTTTCCATATATAAATATGGAAATGTATATATATGGAAAAAAATATATATAGCTAAAGACTTGCTGGGGTGCTGGGGATGGTCAGCTTGAATAGCTGCCCTGGAAAGTTTAGTAATACTTCTTATTCAACATGCCAACATTTTACTTGTCAGCATCCTAAATGCAGCTTCTCAGCAAAAGGGCTTGTTTTACATTCTGCTGTTGCAGAGCTCTTCCTTCTTGCTGGAGAGCAAATGCTGTGACCAGATGAATAAAAAGGAGTGAACTTCTCAGGAAGCTCACATATATTTGAAATCACAGAATCATAGAATCCCAGACTGGTTTGTGGTGGAAGGGACCTTAAAGCTCACCCAGTTCCAACCCCCGCCATGGGCAGGGACACCTTCCACCAGACCAGGTTGCTCCAAGCCCTTCCAACCTGGCCTTGAACACTGCCAGGGATGGGGCAGCCACAGCTTCTCTGGGCACCCTCACAGGGAAGAACATCTTCCTAATGTCTAATCTCAATCTCCCCTCTATCAGTTTAAAGCCATTCCCCCTTGTCCTGTCACTACAGGCCCTTGTCAAAAGCCCCTCTCCAGATTTTTTGTTAGAATCATAGAATCATAGGATAGTTAGGGTTGGAAAGGACCTTAAGATCGTCGGCCCCTTTAGTATTGGAAGACTCTTAGAAGGTTCCCCCAGAGTTATCTCTTCTCCAGGCTGAGCAAGACCAGCTCTCTCAGCCTGTCTAGATAGATGTATGATCTTTGTCACATGGATGTTCAGCTGCGGTGCTTCAGCCCCTCCTCTGCTCCCATCACTGCTGGCACAAAGGCACATTTCAACCTCTGAGTTAACAGAATTACTTCTTACTTTTGCCAGTCACCTCTCTAGTCTCCTCCTACAGCCTTGCTCTTGCCCAGCACTTACTGCATCATTGCTGGGATATGTGCAGGCTTACTACATAACAGAAAGTCAGTGACTTCAGCAACAAAATTGTTGTTAGCTGGAGTTAGGGGCTTGAAGGCAGGCACCCTGCCATGCCAGGCAGCAAATACCTCTGTGGCTTAAGTTTGGGCCAAGCTACCTTCTTTGTAAAACAAGTCACCTTGCCAGACTCAAGGGCACAGACAAGTTCCAGTTTGCAGCCCTGGGTTTCCTGGAAGGCCTAAGTGTGAATGAAAACTGTCATTTGAAAAGGTGGATGACAACGTGTTTACAACGCACCTTACTCAAACAATTGGTCTCATGGATGGGTTCTAACGTGTCATGTAAACTGTGTCCTTGGAAGAACAGGAAGCCAGTAACTATGGCTTGCTTCTGATCTGACGAGAAAGACTACAGAGCTGTGCCCAAACTGGTGTGAATGTTCTTTAGTGGCTCATACAGCTGACAGTCTCCAAGAGCCATTTCCAAGCACAGCTCCTTTCATATCCCCTGCATTCACCAGAGGCAGGTGGAGAAAGGTGAAGGTCTCATCACTGCTTACCCAAGCAGGTTTGAGATGGGCTGTTTGGGTCAGCTAATTGGAGCACACAGTTGGCACATGCTCAAGTTTCCAGGAAGGTCACAGAACAGTAGCCCTGTTACAAAGTGGCCTTTTGGCATGGCTGTGGCTGCAGTCTGCTGTAAGCGAGTCAATCATCTGCTTTGCAAGAGAGGGCTTCACAAAACAGCCCTGACTGGCCAGACTTGTTTTCTCCCCGTCTCCTCTGAACTGTCAGAAAGGAACCCCTTCCTGTTGGAGCTGGATGCTCCTTGCTGGTCGCCTGTTTGCTGGAGCATGTATCAGTTCCCTGGCTTGACGTGGGGTTGTCTGCTTTCTTTCACTCCCTAGGCATCGTGATCATGATGACGCTCTGTGACGAAGTGGATGTGTACGAGTTCCTCCCTTCCAAACGGCAGACTGACATTTGCCACTATTACCAGAGGTTTCACGATCGTGCCTGTACCATGGGAGCTTACCACCCCCTCCTGTTTGAGAAGAACTTGGTGAAGCATATAAACCAGGGCACAGATGAGGACATCTATATCCATGGGAAAGCTACGTTGCCCGGCTTCCGAAACGTGCATTGCTAGTGGATCCGTTTTTAGTGTGTTTAGGAGTCTTTTACTTGACTATCAAAGCACTTTTGAAATCAGGGTTGTCAGATTTGTTAGGTCTAAGCACTGGTGTGTTTTGACAGTTCTTCCACGTTGCGACACTTGCTCTTAGGATGGCTTTGCCTAACTTCTCCCAGCTGTAAAGCAGCGTTACTACATTGAGGTACATCCATGTGATGTCTGCATGAGCTGCTGCAATAAATTTACTCCCAGTGGAGCCAGGTTCATGTAGCGGGTGGATATCTGTGTCTTCATGTCAACCCATGGCGTATGGGTGGCACAGGAGACTCTTTCTAAGCAGAGATTGCACAAGCCAGGATCAAACGTTGACTATAGTTTGATTTACTTCAAAGGGGTTATGACCTGGTCTATTGAGAAGCAAGAGAAATACTGTAACCCTTGTTCCCATAGTCCTAGGAGTTCTTTGGTGCAGAGCTGATAGATGGAAACAGCATCAAAGCTGTGTGTTGGGAGGCTAAACTTTTACTGGATGTTACAGTTTGTGACATAACTGTGGCAATTTCCTTTCAAATGGTAAGGCTTCTGAAAGCAGGAGGAATATTTGGTGAAGGAAGAGGGAGGCAAATCACAATTTGGTGATTCTTGCAAGAGTTTTTAATCTTTTTCCTTTTTTTTTTGAATGCTTAAAATAAATGTGAGTTAACATTAACTTCTCCAGTGCAGTGTTGTGCTTGGTACAGAAGCCTTATTTCAGAAACCCTTTGGGCAAGATGCTCTAAGGCACCAATGGGAGAACTCACTGGAAGTCAGTACCTCTTTTCAGCTGTCTGCTGGTCTACCTTTGCAACTGTTGGCAAATTACTTGCTGTCTTATCTGCAGTAACAGATACACCACACAGCTGCTGCTACATGAGATCCAGTGCTCTGCAAGCCAACCAAGGTGATCCCTGGGCTGCTGCGTGCTTTTCCTGAACAGGTTGGGAGCAGATGCATCACTTCCATGCTTCATGAGTGGTGAGGAAGGAGAGCGTGCTCTGCTCCTCATGCCGACACACAGGCAGAATAGAGGAGGGCACCTTTTCACCTTTTTTTTCTGGTTGAAGGGATTCTCCCATGGCAGCATGATGGAAGTAGCCCTGCAATCTCTGTGTGTTGGGGAGAACACCTTCCTTGTTCTCTTCCATACTGATGTGTTTCCTGATGTCTGTAAAGAAGGCTTTTTCCTGTGTTTTGAATAAATCCTGTGAAGTCACTGGCCCATTCTTGCCTTGGTAAAACGAGTGTAAGTGGTGTTGCTGTATGGCCCTGGGGACTTGTACCAGCCTTGCACCAGTGCAGGTGGAGCTGAGAGGGGAGCTGCTCACCTCCTTGTCTCAGTAAGCCCATGGCTCTTGCCTTGTCTTGGGGAGAGGGCCACTGCAGAGCTGCTCCTCCAGCTCTGAGGCTGGCTTTCTGCACACCCTTCTGTTGGGATGAATTGGATCTGCCAGTGTTTACAAACTATATGTATGTGGAAACAAATGCAGGTCCTCATGAGCACTGGGAGAAGAATGTAATGAAGTGCAGGAGTAGTTGTGTTTTGCTAAGCATTCTTTTCACTGTTGGGGAAAGAGGGAGTACAGAGGATGCAATGGATGGACGGTACGTTGCTGCACAGGAGCAAGCGCAGCCTGCATCATGTTCACCTGGGGATTCCCCAAACCACCTCTGCAGTGCTGCTCTGCAAAACATCCAGCAGGCTCCCCAGGGTCTTTCAGAGCCATCAGATACTTGCAGGCAATAGTGCTGCACTGACATTATACTCACAGTTTCAGCTACATCCAACATGTGATTCATTTACAAGCTAAACAGTACTGTGGGAATTATGATGGAGCTTAAAACAGGCCAGTGTTAACCCTCCTTATTTTTATTTTCTCTTTTTGGCTGCATAGATCCAAATCTAATATAAACTCCAAGTGATGACAAGTCTGGTATTCAGAGGAGCCAAGTTGAAGTTAGAGGGCAGTAATAGCTAGACTATAACAAAAGCCTTATCCCTCCTGCAGTCTCTTAACTAATTCCAGGGTTTGAACAGCTTTCTATCCATGTGGAAAATGGAAGAGAATCATAGCATACCAGGTGAGGAGGGACCTCAAGGGTTATTGAGTTCAACCTTTCTTGGCAAAAGCACAGTCTAGACTAGCTGTCCGGGCACCCTATTCAGCTGAATCATAAAGGCACCCAACACTGGGGAATCCACCACTTCCAATTGTTATTCTAATGGATGGTTGTTCTCATTGTGAAAAAATTTCCTCTTGTACCCAACTGGAATCTCCCCAAGAGTAACTTATGCCCATTATCCCTTGTCCTTCCTATGTGACTCCTTATAAAGAGAGAGTTTCCATCATCTTTGTAGCCACCCTTTAAATACTGGAACATGATGATAAGGTCTCCCCTGAGCCTTCTTTTCTCTGGGCTGAATAAACACAGCTTTCTCAGTCTTTCCTCACACGGCTTCCCAAGCTTTAATCATCTGTATAGTCCATCTCTGGATCTTCTCGTGCCTATCCACATCATTTAGTGATGGCCAAAACTGAGTTACACTATTCCAAGATGTGAATAAAGTGAGACGGTGACTCCTTTAATTCTGCTGATGTCTTTGTTGGTGCAACCCAGCATGATCTTTGGCTTTCTTTGCTGCAGCAGCACACTCTTCACTCATATTGATCTTGTGTCCACAAGGACCTGCAGGTCCCTTCCCACTGAGCTTCTCCCCAGCCAGATAGTTCCCAGCCTGTGCTGCACTCTTGGGTTGTATTTACCAAGACGGCAACACTGTCCTTTCCAGTTAGGCACCGAAGGGCTAACTACAGAGAAAGGTGTTCCATAATGATATGGGAAGGGTGTGCAGGAAAGTCAGCAAGTCTGGGGAGGAGAATGAAGGGGTTAATTTACGGTTTTGTTGTAGGAAAGGTATCTGGTCTTGATTGTGGTGATATTTCTGTTTCTGAAGATTGCTTAGAAATGCTCTCCCTTAATCTAACTTCCTCACTCTGCCTTGCAGTATAAACTAATCTACAGCACATGCAGAAACCAAAGTCTTTGAAGTACTGAAAGGGAAGAGGAGAGGAAAAGGGAATGAAAGGCAAATACTGGGAGGTGCTGGGAACTATAACTTAACATCAGAGAGACATCACCCCTGAATTGTTCTGACTTCAAGCTTAAACTTTCATTATCCAGTAATAATGAAATGTGTTCCTGCAGCTGTGCTGATTAGTTGCAAAAGGTGTATTTTAGTATGACAGTGGATTGACAAGAGATCTCATTTCTAAGCATGGGCTCTTGGGAGCACATATTGGTCCTTGCTTGCCATTTTGAAAGCCTAGCTGCTCCAGATCTTAAAAATAGCTTTGAAAACCTAGAATTCCAAAACTGGAGACAGTTTCTAGAGGAAATATCACCCTTTGTTAAGACTTGTGATGATAAAATGTTATACTTTATTTAGACAAGGCGGTAGAAACTGGTTCACATTGAAGTATTAGGAAGTAAAAGGTTTTTTTTTCCTTCACGCTATACCTATCTTACAGAAGAGTAACATGCAACACGGAGCAAAGACTGCTCTTGATCTGACACTTCAGATGGAAACTGTTCCTTCTTCTTTGCCTTTAGGCGTACTAGAGAGCCAGAGGCTTGGGTGTGGAGAGGTTATCTGGTGAGAGCAGAGCCCAGAGGAGGTGAAGTGCAGCAGTCGGGGTCTCACGGTTGGATGAGGAAATGTTTGAACAATACAGAAGCAATGACGGTTTGTTACTGGCAGAGGAACATTGGACTTCATTGTCGTTGAAGGAGAGCTCTCATTGTGTGAGCTGACAAAACTCCCTGTGGTTTTTTGACTGAGGAGAGTCCATTGTGTGCACCTGAGTGAATCCACCCTTCCTCAACTCCCCCTGGAGAACAGAGTGGTTCAGTGGGAACTAGATCTGACAAAACACTGACACATGAACAGTGATGGCTAAAAAAATACATGCTGGCACTTCCTGGAGAGGAACACCAGCCACCCCAGCCACATACTGCTTTTGTCTTCGATGTATGCACTCAACTGAAAGCTGGGTACAAGCAAGATGGTTTATTCTCCTCTGTTGTGTACAAGTACACAAAAGGCTCTTGCCCAGTGCTGTGGATCTTTGTTTTTTTGTACCAGCCTGGCAGGGAAGAATGTTCACCTGCTTCAGGTGATGATACAGGACACACTGCAGAAGAGTCAGGCTTCAGTTTGGAGCAGATCATTTGTGTGCATGGCCATAGATATCTCAGATCATAGTAAATGCTCCAGAAACAATATGACCCAGGGATGGAAATGGCCTTGTGTTTATAGGAGAAGTGGAAATGGGAAAGACCCTGGGAAGGTGTGAACATATCACCTGGTGTCCTGAGGAGGGAGCTACCTGCACTGTATTCAGCATGGAATCACTTGGGCCTAATGAGCTTAAAGGATGGGAGAAAGCTGGGTTCTGGTTTGCTTTGTGCCTCATTCTAAGTGAGAAGGAGCTACAGATCGTGCATATGAAGGAAAACAGATAAGTGTTCCTCTCTGCTCTGTAGGCAAATAGCTTCTTTTTCTGACCTGAGCTCAGTGAGCTGCTTGTGAAAAGCAAGGAAAAATGGGTTCGATGCACAAGATTGACCTGTCATCCTGTAACACAGTCAGGGAGATTTGGTGTCTTGTGGAGTTGGTAATGCACAGCTCATGTCATGCACAGCTTGTCTGCGGTGATACAGGGTTCAAATGCTGCACCCTCACACACTGGAACAGGAAGGAGCCCTCTCGGGCCAGCTTTCACACCGCCTTTCATTCAAGCCCTATGAAATACCTTCCCTCTGCAGATAAATGGCCCTGCTGCTACTCATCCTCCAGGATGTCATCCCTTACCTTGCAGCTTGATGTGTGATAGAAGAATTTCATTTCAATTGCATCTTCTGACAGCCATCAGGCTTGTAGCTTAGCACTCTGCCATTAACTTGTGCTCAGTGTACAATGGACAAAGCTAACCTGGGGGAAATTTGGAAAGGCAGCAACAGCTCAAGGTGTGCTTTGGGAAGGTAACATGGGTATTTGCAAAGGCAGGGTGGAAGGAGAGCAGAGAAAAACTGCCCTCAGCAATGGTTTGGAGAAGTGTGTCTCCAGTGCAATTTGGTCCTAGTAACTGAAAGGCAGAGAAGGGGAGGAGCAGAGGGAGTGGACTGAAAGTGCTTTGCAGTGAGTAGCTTCTGGGGGCAAGCAGATCTCTTTAAACACAAACATATTTCCCAAGCCCAGTGAAGTTGGCTTGCTGTGCCCATGCTAGCTCTGAGTGTGCTGCTGGTTTCAAAGGTCGGTGTGCATTGGAAGCTGTGCTTCTGGGAACAGATCAAGCTTGCTCTGTCTTTATTTCTATTCATGCAAGTATCTCGCAGTGTTTCTCCTGCCTTGCCCTGACATCCTTTACAAAACAGCAGGCTGGCATTCCCATGGGCCAACACCATTTCAAATCTGTGACAAACCCCTCTACAGAGGATACTTGTGGCTGTTCTGCATGTTAGAAGAAGCTAATCATTTTAACATGAGGGATGTATTTATAGTTTCAAGGAGTTCTAAAGCCTTGGGGGGGGTTGTGAAGCCTGGAAAGAGGTTTGTTGTAATAAATGAATGGGAGCTTTCGAAACCTCTGTCTGGGTTGGTCGCTCTATAAACACAGCAGAAGTTATCTCTGTGTGCTCTCTGAGAAAATGGTTTGGGGAGGAGTCATGGGATCACAGCTATTGGCTCAGGGAAGAGATGACACTTGTCAATGGTGTGAACAGGCGTACTGAAGGAGGATGGATGGTGTGTTGGTTCTGCTCTACCAGCAGTTCTCCTCTGCCTGTGCCCTCCAGGTGACCAGCGTGGCTTTGCCTGCCATGTGGCACTGGGCTGAATGGAGGAATGAGCTTCTAACCCCTTTAGCACAGGCGACACAAAAGTGCTTGCTGGTGGTACTAATTCTTCTATGTGTCCCATTGTATCAGTGCAAGTCAATCTCAGGAGGGTCCTTTTAGCAAAGTGATTAAACCACCATAGAATGGTTTGGGTTGGAAGGGACCTTAAAGCTCATTCAGCCCAAGTCCTTGCCACAGGCTGCAAAGCAGAACACCGAAGCATCTGTGTGTTGGTGAAGGTTGGCAATGGTTTGGGTTGGAAGGGACCTTAAAGCTCATCCACTTCCAATCCTTGCCATGGGCAGGGACACTTTCCACTAGAGCAGATTGCTCCAAGCCCCATCCAACCTGGCCTTGAACACTGCCAGGGATGGGGCAGGCACAGCTTCTCTGGGCACCCTGTGCCAGCACCTCAGCACCCTCACAGGGAAGAACATTTTCCTAATGGCTAATCTGAATCTCCCCTCTGCCAGGTTAAAGCCATTCCCCCTTGTCCTGACACTACAGACCCTTGTCAAAATCCCCCCTCCAGAATTTCTGTAGCCCCTTGAGGCACTCAAAGCTGCTCTAAAATATCTCCAGAGACTTCTTTTCTCCAGGTGGAACAAGCCCAGCTCTCAGCCTGTCTGCGTAAGGGAAAATGGCACTTACTTTGTCATGAGACAGGGAAATCTTGTGAGTCTCTAAGTCAGTATCTGAAGGGCATTGGAGCATGAACCTGCTGTGCAGCTGGGGTTATCAACGAAGGACATAAGCTAAAATCCCTTTGGGGAATGCTCTCATATTGTTGTTTCACATCAACCAACGACAGCACCGAAGTCAGACCGAGAGTTGCTCATTAAATGCCAATTGTTTAGGAAGCTGTAGTGTCACTTTAGATTGGATATGAGGAAGAAATTCTTTACTGTAAGGGTGGTGAGGCACTGGAATGGGTTGCCCAGGGAAGTTGT